>JBBPUK010000031.1:64599-115760 GCA_038094635.1 Tylopilus cervinicoccineus | reverse complement strand
TGGTCCGCGATGCCGCATCGATGACGATGCGATCCCCGTCTTTGACGAGAGCGATAGGGCCACCCAATGTAGCTTCGGGAACAACATGGCCTGGCGAGAGCAGTCATAAGCACACGAATCACGGCTTCAAGCTAAAACTAGACACACCAATGATAAATCCTCTGGATGCACCTGAGAAGCGACCATCGGTTATGAGGGCGGTCGAGTCACCAAGCCCAGCTCCCATCAAAGCCGCAGTGGGACCTGTGATCAAACCTAATAAGAACCAATTGGAGTGAGTCATTCTCCCGGATTTACCTAGCATCTATAGAAGAGGGGTCAGAAGTTTACAGGGCACGCAGACTGAACGAATCACTTCAGGCATCCCGGGTGCGCCCTTTGGTCCTTGGTATCTGAAGATCAGGATACTGCCTGGTTTGATCTCCCCTCTTTCAAGAGAGGGGTAGAAGTCGTGCACACTGACGCGAAACTTTTAACTCCTTTTGTGGACACCTGGTGCATGCTTTACCTGTCAAAGCATTTGGCAACACCCTGTAATCTCTGACTTAGAGAGTAGACTTGTATGCGGCATACAGGACATGAAGACGAACCTCGAACCTCAGGCCTTCTTTACCCGTTAGTTTGGCGACGGCAGTCCCAGGTGCCAAGCTTCCGCGCAAGATCGTTATATGGCCCGTTGGCTTGATCGGGTTCTCCACCCGCTTGATGATGTCCTGTGTCTCAAAGTCAAGTTCTGGCACGTCTGTAAGATTCTCTGCGAGTGTCTTTCCCGTGACAGTCATCTGACGACCATCGATCAAATTGGTGTGTTTCAGAAGATATTTAAGCAGGGCTGGGATTCCACCAATGTTGTGCACGTCTTCCATGTAGTACTTGCCGGAAGGCCTCAAGTCGTGGTCAATTCAAGGAACCTCATACACAGTCGGGGTACATACTTGAGGTTAGCAATGTACGGTGTCCTGTCAGACACTTCTTGGAAATCATCGATGGTGAGAGGCACGTCAGCGGCTCGTGCAATTGCAAGCAAGTGGAGTACCTTGCCGTCATCAGACGCGTAAAATATGGAGCCTTGGGAGACATACCGCATTGGTTGATCCGCCAAGGATGTTCACAATAGTAATTGCATTCAAGAATGATTGGCGAGTAAGGATGTCCCTAGGCTTTAAGTCCAGCTCTAGCAGACGCCTCATATACTTTGCAGCTTTGAAACACTCTTGAATTTTTTCTGAGAACAAAGTGAATTACCATCTTCTACCGGGATTTTTCACCCACCTGGGTAGACTGCCGGCGTACTGGAGGAATAAGGCAAAGACATTCCCAAAACCTCGAGGGCAGAACTCATTGTATTTGCCCTGTATTGTGGTGCCAGGGCTCACGGACAATAAAAACATCGGAACGGTTACACTCACGTGTACATTCCACCACAGGCACCTGGACCAGGGCAGGAATGTCTAACCACATCAAACCGTTCCTCGTCGTTAATGAGACCAACCGCATATGCACCTGATAACGACACATCACAAAAGAAAAACAAAACGCAAGCTATCATACCGTATGACTCGAAGGCATCCGCGATGTTCACAGTACCCCCTTGTTTGAATCCCATCGAGGGACAATCGACATGACGAGTACCCACTTGTAT
The DNA here is from genome assembly GCA_038094635.1 of Tylopilus cervinicoccineus. NCBI lineage: Eukaryota > Fungi > Basidiomycota > Agaricomycetes > Boletales > Boletaceae > Tylopilus > Tylopilus cervinicoccineus. The sequence goes on along the minus strand of JBBPUK010000031.1, from coordinate 114,118 downwards.
GGTTCCGCCATAAACAATTATGGTGGGACGATTGTGTCGCACGGCGGCGATTAAAACACCAGGCATGTTCTTGTCGCATCCAGGAACAGAGATATTGCCGTCGTAATGCTGGGCCTAGCGAGGCAAACTCGAGTTTGCGAGGCGCATCACAACGGCAAACATCACTTGACCCACTAAAGTGACCTTGTTGCGCTGTCAGCCATAGGAAAGAGGTAGTTCAAAGGTGCCTCACAGCCTCGACAGAGTCCGCAATCAGGTCACGACTAGGCAGCCTATGAAGGCACAGATCAGCAAAGACTTCCCACCTGGCCTCGATCGTGTGTAAGGTACACACGAGTAACGCATTCCTGAAGGACATATATAAATGAGTATATCCGTGCACTGGGAGGTGTAGGACACACCGTCTGTCCCCATGGTGATTGCATCACTGGAAATCATGTTTATTATCGACGAGACGCCGGTAGCACTACAAACCTAATCCCAATGGTGTTGAAAAGCAATCCGACCAGGCCTTCGTCTTTGCAACTCTCCTTGATCTTTTTCGCGAGGTCAAGCTTTTTGTGGAAACATCAGCGTGTCTTGGGGACAAGTACAGTCGGTGGCGCTCACGAGGTGCATGTTACACGGATTACCTTGGTGGTGATTAGGCGGATGCCTTTCGATACAGCACTGCGCACTCACCCTCCCACCAGATTGGAGAGATACCGATCTTTCAGAACAAGTTAGATGATACACTCGTTGTCGGAAGCACACTCATGCCTGGGGCTTATCCATGTCCTCTTCGGTCAAACCAGTGGCATAGACTGCGGGCAATAGATTAGGGTATACGGTACGGAAGGGACAAGAAATTGCAAACGCATGGCTTGTGCTCCACCTCGGGCCTGGCATGTACATGTCAGGCACTCCTGTTCACAAAACATCGAATACAAAGAGGCCCACCTTATTCTGCGTCAACTGACTAGAGATCTTGTTGAGTCTAACATTGCTGGAGGTTCCTGAAGACTTGGAGATAGTGTGACTGGTGCCAGAGATGGCAGATTCGACAGTTGATTAGAGCTGGAATAAGGGATGAGAGACTTACATTTCAACGCTGGACATGCTTGTACGGACGGTCAGTGCGAGGGGTAGAACATGCGATTGTCCACTACTTATAATAAGCTCGGACTAGGATCCCATGACAAGGAAGGTCCCGCATTATTTAGATCCAGCGTACGTTTCTACCGGATTCACACCCGAGATAGCTTCCCATCCACATGAAACGTGACCAGATTCCTGGATCAGAGAATCCCAGTCTTTGGCTGAAGTTTCATATGGAGAGACCGACCGATTAGATCCACGGCTGGACAAACCATTGTCAACGGGAGGCCTCCTCCAATCTTGAGAGCAATTTCCGGCTGATGGAACCACAAGACCAGTTATTTCGCTTGGTGATGTAAGAACGTGTCAACAAGGAGCTTTATCTGTGCAGAGTCTACATTCCAAAATCTGTGCTTCGGTCTGTCTAGGTGTCTAGAAATCAAAGCCATGTTCTCGGAAAATATTCAACGAAGAGCGACTCTCGGGTTTGGCCAACTCTGCTAGATCATTACGGTCCTTGAGAATAGACTTCAGAAAGAAAGAGGGTTACGATTGACACGTCAGCTCACCATCTGTAGAAAGGCACGTCTCAAAGTGAACCAAAGCTGGTCACTCGTCTGTTTATCCCCTGTTGACTCTTGTAACTCTAGGGCACCAAGAAAGTGTTCCGCCGCTTCTTTGTGTGCACCGATGTTCAGACCTGTACAATCATCGATATTGCGCAGAAAACGAATGTCACACAACTCACAAGCAACTCCGACATTGTAGATCGCACGCGTGTACGTCGGGCGGAGACTTAACGCTTCCCTGTAGGCACCCAGAGCTTCCTCCGGCTTATTACCATTGGACAAAGATGAACCAAGTCGATTCCATAAGAGATAGTCCTGCAGACAAGTCGATATTATATTGACGACGTCTCATAGATAGAAACCCACCTTTGGACGCTGAGACAACGCGCTCTCGAAGCAATCCTTTGCACGATCGTACTCCCCTTTGTTGTAAAACAGGACACCAAGCCCTACCTGGACTTCAGGATCGACTATACCCTGATCGTATTGCTGTCTTGCGAGCGTTAGAAAAGCATCAGTGAGGTGATCATAGGAATCCCATGTTGAATGAGACAGGATAGCATTCTCAACATCATCTTTTATCGAGAACGTCGGGAATCGTGCGCGCAACCAACGCCACAGCATGTGGTATGATGCTCGATCATATGACTCGTTTGTGAATGATATTGCGAGCGACTGGAAAAGACTGATGAATCCAGTCACTACCTCGAGAAATGGACATTCGTACCAACATGCCCGCTCCATTTGCACCAGCAGCTTCTGCCCTCCGAACCCCTTCCATCAGAGCGCGCATGCCTTGTTCTTCACGCTCGTCCATGCTTCTAGTCTCTCCCAAAAGTATCCAAGCCTCGTATCCGCGCTCGCCAAGTTCACCCGTCTGTATAGCAGCTTCTAATAGCAGTGCAGCCTCCGATAATGACCCATTGTGTTCCAGGAGTGCCTTTGCCTCGCTCAACGGAGACGGGCCAGATGTGGAGGGTCGCAAAAATGGATTGCTCTGTTCTGGTTCGACTTGAATGACCGTGAGTGCAAAGAAGACAACACGAGCCTCACCGAAGATATATTCCGTCAGAATGGGATATCCAAGTTCATCAAACTTGAGGTTATTGGGCATGCTGTCGGTGAATTCGCCTATCCCATTCTCCCATGCGTCTTGCATTGCCCCACCATAATCTTGTTGCAACTCTTCGCGCTGTGCTGTCATGAGCTGATTGAACTCCGATTCCCACTCTGCCAAATCTTCATCTTTTAGTCGTGCATCGGATTTTTGTAAATGCCGCATGGCCCTGACAGACCTGAAGTCAACGTTTCCAGAGATGCACGCGAAAGTAGAAACTAACTCGGAGAATTCTGTACTGGTTTCAACATCTTCGGACACTGGTTCAACAGCAGTAGAACCAGTCTCCAGTTCCACGATCCTTGCGGAGTTGTTCGTGTCGGATATTCTGAGGGAGGCAGCGGCCTGGGCAAATGCAGCTTCAAAATCTGCGTCCTGGGCCTTTCCCTTTCCTTTATCTGATGGTATGATGGAGTTGACACTTTGGTGCTGGTACATTCGAGGACCGGTCAAACTTGATCCGTATATGGCCGTCGGCATGGAATAATTGCACGGGATACCGATGTTTGCATAAGGGCGTTGTACTTGTTGATTTCGGCCTGAGAGAGTGCGCGAGATAAAACTCAGTGGAGTACATACCATCCAAGTTTTGTTGCACCGGTTGCTGTGCGGAGAATCCTGGAATCGATTGATGAATTGCCCCACTAAACTCAGACGCCCATGGTGCTTGTGTTACGCTGTCACGAAGCGCCGGCTGTTGCTGTTGCGGCAACCCTCTGGCCCAAGCTTGGTTGAGATCGAACCTCGCACCGACGTCGGGCGGGCGGGAAAGGTCTGCATGAGGGCCTGGGGGTGCTAGTGCAAGAGATGGAGTGGACGCTGACGCCGGTCCTCCGAAAAACTGCCTGGCCATCTCGACATCTTGTTCTACAGCTTGAGCTTGCGCACTGCCCGGCAAGTGTTGTAGCTGTAGGCACGTTGAGCGAGACTACAGAAGAGAAAGCGATTGCAGTACCCGAAACGACGAAGGCCCTGCGACCCGATCCTGAGGCGAGTCTAGTTGAGTGTCGAGATGTGCGCGGAGAGTACAGACCTGTTGCAAGCTCCTGTCGCCTTCGGTGTGCTTGAGGACTTGTGCCAGGGGATTCGAAGGCAGGGCACACTCGGAGCCAGATATCAGACCCTGCAGCGACATGGATGAGGAGGACAACTAAGCCAGTGATCACGTGCTGTTCTCGGTTGGATCCTGCCATGCGACCAGGACGAGGGATCCAGAGCGTCTCAACCAGAGTCAGAACAGCGGCCCTCGCCAGAAGTTATGCTACGCATCCACCACCGCACGCGCTCGTGTTCTTGGAGCACCGCGACGGCGAGCTCGACTCGGGATCCCTCTCTGCACTGACCGCCGCTTCCCGGCTCGGTGGCAGGGTGACCGGTCTTCTTGCAGGCTCCCCAGACCAACTCCCTGGCGTATTAGACAGGGCAAAGAAGCATGTCGCCTCTCGCCGGTCTCATAACACCCACTAACTCGCATATTGCAGGATAATTGGACTAGATGCGGTCCTTCACTCTGTCTCTCCCCACTACTCCACGTCTTTACCGGAGATTGTCGCACCACTCTTGGAGAGGCTCCTCTCTGGCGGTTCATTTACACACGTCGCATCTGCACATTCCTCGTCTGCCAAATCCATTCTCCCTCGAGTCGCTGCTAGACTCGATGTTCCCGCCGTGTCTGACATCACCTCAGTGGAACACGACGTCTCTTCCAATAGTACGACGTTTTCCCGTCCGATCTACGCTGGAAATGCCATCTCAACGGTTCGAGCCCCATCTTCGATACCCATCAAGTTCTTTACCGTGCGGTCTACTGCTTTTCCTGCTGCCGTACCCGGTGATGCGGAAGCCGAAACAGGCGTCCTCGATCCTGTCCTGGTTTCGGATCCTCCCTCGAGCCACATCTCCACTTCGCTGAGCAAATCTGATCGTCCCGACTTGGGGGTTGCCAGCCGAGTGGTGGCTGGTGGACGAGCACTCAAAAACGCGGAAACATTCCAGGCCACTCTCTACCCTCTCGCCGATGCGCTTGGTGCGGCGGTCGGTGCTTCACGGGCAGCTGTCGATGCGGGCTATGCAGACAACTCATTGCAAGTGGGACAAACCGGTAAGGTTGTTGCGCCCGAGCTGTACATGGCACTTGGAATATCGGGGGCAATCCAACACCTCGCTGGTATGAAGGATTCCAAGCTCATTGTCGCTGTTAACAAGGTAGATCACTGTTCCTTCGTTGTGTCACTGTCTAACGTCTCCAAGGACCCCGACGCTCCAATATTCCAGGTGGCAGATGTGGGACTGGTGGCAGACCTCTTCGAGGTCGTGCCCGAGATGGTGGACAAGTTAAAGTAGCATCATAGACGAGTATGTGTGTATGATTGCCGCAACACAAATAGTCGTCGCTCTGGCGAGGGCATCCATGTCTTTCTATCGACCACTCAACACTACATACGTGCTCTCCGGGAGGGTGCTCATCGTGGTGAGGACACACCATCTCCCCAAGGAGGCTCTCATCCCCGTACACAGCCTGTAGTATCTGTCGGAAATGTAGCACAGCTGGCCGCAGACCTGCTCACCGCGTCCCTCAAGCTCGATCGCGTAGGCATATTCGATCCAAAACATCTGGTTCCAGTCGTCGGCGCGCGCGAGGACGGCGCTGTCGGACTGACCACTCCCATTGAATGTAAGTTGCCGCCTGCAGAACCTGTCGGGACGTGTGGACGAGTCATACTCGCGCAGTATTCGGCGAGGCGAGCAGCAAGATCGCGGTCATTCAGCAACGTTCCCCCGTGCTCAAGGTAGGTCGATCCCGATGGACAGTGCCTCCCGCCCGTCACCACCTTGGACAGCCATTCAAGCAACAGTTCACCGACACACTCCTCGACTTCATCCGCAGTTCTGGCGCATCACAAGTGATCTTCATGGGAGGCGTCGACACGTCGGTTAGAACAGACACGCAAATGCAGTCAGTACAAAGGATCAACAGGCCATATCTGTCTTCTCATTCATTCCTTGTAGTACGCCAACGACGTTCATTCGACCTCCAGCATCTCCACCCCTAGATGGAGGTCCACTCGTTTGCCTCGCCGATTTGCCAGTTCCCCCTTACTCCTCCCCTTTGCGCCGAGATCACCATTCCGATGACAACTCTTGGCATGTACCATTCATCCCTGGTGGAGGTATCGCTCATAGGCTACTCTCGTCCATTCCCGATTCATGGCAGATACCAACTGTCTGTCTGTTGCAGTATGCCATGGAGGGTGACAATAGGTCGGATGCGCAGCTCCTCGCGACGGTAGTAGTCAAGGCGCTGGGGAGTACAGCAGTCATATCCACCTGGACGCAGCCCACGACATGGGCTCACGGTCTATTTGGCACTCCACATGACCAGACATTATACGGTTGACAGTCTGCGCGACACAATATCTGAATACATGTTGTCACCGTTTTCCAGTAATTCCAATCCGATTACGACCTTTTCTTTTCGCCGCCTGAGATAAGGACAGATAAGCGTAAGGGTCGATATTCCCCTTTTTGACGTCGCCTCCTGCTTTCTATACAATGTCATTGCTGTTGAGATCACTGAGACAAGTCGTCTTCACGGGAACATACCTTCGCCTTGAATTCATGACCAAGCTTGACTTCTGAACGTCGTTTGTTTGTTTTTGACTTTGCTAGCGCCTCAGCATCGGCCATTTCAATATCTCCATCATCATCCTCGTTCTCCCGTCTACGCTTCTTCGTGACTTTGTTAAACTTGATTCGTCCATTGGGCCCACGCGCGAAGCCGTCCACAGAGGTGATGCTTTCTCTGTATGCGCTCCCTACAATGTCTGTGGCAGCCTTACGAGCGCTGACATCGATATCCGAATCAGAATCTCCTGCAGGTATGACCAGCTTTCCACTTTCTTCGTCGGTTTTGAAACGGTTGGCGTCCTGCCCAGGTTTTCGCTTGCGGTGGGTTTTCGCGTCTGTGTGACAGTTATATCAACAAGATCGAGAAAGGTTTGCATAGTACGAACTCGTGATACGTGAAACAACACCTTGCAGAAGATCCATCGGCTCGTCGTCATCCACGCGAAGGCGCAAACCGTGATCGTTTCCTTGGCGTTTGGAACTACTCCCGCGTTGTGCCTGCACTTCATCATCACTTTCATCGAGTTCACTTTCGCTTCCGTAGAGAACATCCTCAAATGCGTCTCCCGTTTCCACCTTTCCAGAAGGCACCTGGGGAACTGATCAGCAACCAGAAAACATCACGGAGGATGTACTACCTCGTCGTCGTCACCTTCCTCCCCCTCACGGGCTTTTCTGCGCTTGGCTCTCTCTTTTCGTTTCTTGATGTTTACAAGGACCTTGGCAGCCTGCTCTTCACCCGCAGCCTGATACACGTCGTCCCAACCAAATTGCCGTATCATCCGCTCGAATATGTGGCGTACTTTAGCCTTGAAATGATTTTTGTGGTCATGCGACCACGTCAGGAGCGCGGGGACCAAACTATTCAGATGTGGTCTGAGGATATCGACAGGGAGTGTATGGATTGCGAGCTTGACATAACCAAGGGTAGACTTGACAATCTCCCGATTAGATGAAGATAAGAAAACTAGCAATGTCGTCAAGATTTCGGTTTGCATCTGTGAATCGATGGTATCTACACGACGTAGCAGATCAGCAAGTACTTGGGAGATGCTTGAGACCTGTGCAAACCTTTGAACTCGAAGACGAGTCGCGAGATCGCGGTCACGGTTGCGCTAATCATGTGAGGTGTCGTCCCAGCCAGTCCACCAGCAATCATAGTCATGTACTCGTTTATACTCGCGTTTGCTGGGTGGTACGGATGAACATGGTGAAGCCTGGACAAAACTAATATGGAAACACGGACCTTCAGGAGGAACATCTTCATCCATACCATCAACCATCTGTCTCATGACTAGGCCTCCCTGACTCATCTTTCGGCCCATACACACAATTAACTCGAAGGCCGCAGACCGGGCTTTTTCGGAGGGTTCTTTGGTGCCCAACACGGCCTCTGGGATCAGAGATGGAATGATGTATAGGGACGTTGGTGATATACTTGGTATCAGGTTGGTCAGTAACACAAAACGGTCCTTTTTAGCGGCAGGCGAAAGACTCGCAGTGAAAGATTCAAGCTGCTGTAATGTTGCAAGCGTATCAATTTGGACTTTCCCGGTGTTCAGCACCTTGGCGAGGATTTTGTAGCCTCGCTTTTGCACACCGTTGTCCTTGCAACACAGTACCTCGCTGACCTTGCAGATCTGTACGAGGGACATCATTTCTTGTGCCTCTAGCCAAGGCAAGAGCAGTATGAGCAGATCTTGTGTCATGGTGGTCACGTTTGCATTCTGCTGTACCTCTGGCGCGGTAGAGAGCTTTTGAAGGTTCTGTCGGAACAACTCGACAACTTTGCGATACGCTTTCGAAATTTCTTGGGGGTCCGCAATGCTTGCCCAAACACTGATAACATCCCCGACAAACCCCCTGCCTTCCCTCTCGATACTGCCAAACACGTTGAAAAATACAGCAAACCAGCTCTCCGCCTGTGTTTTCAGGAAAGCGATGTTCTGGATCGCTTCTTCGCGGGTGATGGGATTTCCCATGGCGGGAGTATCAGTGGGATTTTCGGGATCACACTGTGATATAACGAGATTAGATTCAACCAAAGACTTGAGGCCCTTGAGGACCGAAAGTCGGAGCTCGGGTTGCGCATACAGAAGTTGAGATAAAAGTTGAGAGAAAGCGGGTGTAAGGGACTGTAAATATTCATCAGACGGGAGGGTATGAGAAGGCACGGGGCTCTTGTACTTGCATTTTTAACGTCCGGAGGTGCGTGACAATACCCTGCGAAGCCCATCCAAACTTGCGAAATGAGCACACTCCAGACCTTTGCCTCTGACTGTCTGCCATCAGTCTCGGCTTTTTTTTGAAGGTTGAACATCCGTTCACTGAGAGGAACGAAGTAGGAGACGAAGTGTCCCAAGGGAGAAGGATGTGGCTGGGCAAGCATTGGTAATATGAAAGCGCGAGGTTCACGTCCTCCTTGGCTGCGAAAGGACTCAGTCCACGATAGAAAAATGTAGGACAGCACAAACCGATCTTCGGGCTCCAGGTTCAGCGGGAGTGCCTCGAGCACGACGGCAGGTCCCATAACCCTCATTGCTGTTGATATAACGTTATCTGCAGCCTCCTTATATTCAAAGTTCTTTTGAATCCGAAGGTCGGTAATTTTCTGCACCAGTGGTAAGAGTAATGTTTCGGCTGCGAGTGTGTGTTTTCCATCTTCGAGGCGCATGTTGAGCCCCGATATGAGCGAACACACGATATGTAGCAACTCTGGGATGACAGACGCGTAGGCCAAGGAATCCAAAGCTTTCGTAATTTGCGCAATGGCAGCCTTGATAGGAGATGGATCATCTGGTGCATCCACCATGGCCGCGAGAACCATAGGCAGTCTGATGCATCGGACGAGCGATTCCAGTGCTTGTGCAACAGCCCTCCGTGTTTGTGAATGGCTTGTCTCGAAGAAAGACCATGCGGTTTTCCAAACTTTGGTAAATTCCCGCGACGCCTCCTCTGAATCTGCAGAGTGATAAGCGAGCATGGCATCCCCCAGGACTCGTAACCAAGATGGAGCAACGGTGATGTCCGACTTTGGGGGTGGTGAGGAGAGTACTGCGTTCAGTACTATGGGGATCTGTCCTGTACTGCTTTCGGTACTCGAGTCAACCGAAAGTAAGTCGGAAAGAACTGAGTAGGAGGACTGTGATAAGTATGGGTTTCCAAGTCTGGGCAAAGTAAGCAGGATGGTTGTAATGGGGGGAATGGCCTTGACGTGCTGGTCAGGGATTAAGGTCGAGCGCTGGAGTGTGTTGCTTACATTGAGCGGAAGATCGTGCAGAATAGGACGCAACAATGCAAGAAGCCGGATGGCATTGTCAATCGAAAACTCTTTTGTAGCAGATTTTGACTTGGGTAAGACACCGGAGCTAGCTTGATGAAGGGAACTCTGCATCCACTCGGCAACACGTTCAGCATAGGGATGGCATGAGAGCGGACTTGGCGGATTCGATAACACATCTCTGATCAGATCGACGGCGCGCTTGCGCACCTTTGGTCTGGGGTCCAGACAGAGCTGCAGGACGATTGCAAAAGATTGGCGCACAGTTGGCGTGTCTAGTTGTGATCGGTCGAGGGCACGGAAAATTGAGTTGAACAAGGTGAGCTGAGATCTCAGTGGAGGGGCATGGGTCGAAAGGGAAGGGAATAGCGGTGTGGTGAGCGAGAGAAGGGTACTCAGATTCGACTGGAGGACTGGACGAGGGACGAAGGGGGCTACTAGTGCAAGCATGTAGAGAATGGCCGGTAGCACGTCCCCATCGCCCAGCGCGGTGTCTTTCTTCTGCAACGTGCCATCAAGGGTGGTTATCAGTGCGGCGAAGTACGCCGTCGGTGTGCGATCTGTGTGGGTCTCTGTCAAGGTCGACTCGAGCGCATGCAAGAGCGTCGCGGGTGTCTTTTGATGAGGGAGAGAAGAGGAGGTGTGCGGTCGAATTTTTGCCAGTGCCGCCTCCATGGTGATCCCACGAGATGGACGAAATTGAGAAGCACAGCTTGATTGTGTCCACCTGCTACTTCGTCTCATGATTCCTATCTAGTGCTCCAGATGTCAATGCCTGTGCTCAAGGCATCGACCAGACGCGGTGTTGCACCGTGTTGCTCATCCTTGGGGTTGCACCCGTCGAGAATATACACTACTGGGTAGACAGGAAGTTATAAACGTCACGCCAGGCGCCCCATAGCCGCGTGCTGAATGGATGGTCTATGCTGACCACAAGCAACTTATCCCGGACGTTCTCGCTGCACCGTACTCTGTCGAGTTGTACTACGAGTCCAGTTTGATGATCTCCCTGGTTTGCGCCCACCGACACCTTGGTTTCCACTCAAACTTATTTCTGACGTTGAGACCCGACACTCAGAGGGACCCCCCTGCGCTTGTTGACCGACGTGTATTGCTCGAACGACGCAAGACTGGTCCGCCGTCTGGTAGAGCTTGACAGTACACTAGTGGTGGGGAATCAGATCTCAGGGTCGGATGTTTCCCATCAAATGCTGCTCGGATCGACTTGGTCAGAGGCGTATATGCATATTGCACGCTGGCTGTAAACTTGCAGCTGCCGGTGATCATGCCAAAAGGTTCGCCCACGCCTTGGTCGTACATTCTCGTTCGGTCAGTAGCTTGGAGCTCGTTCGCTTCTTCCTGCACCGTTCAGCTGCATGCTAGCCTTCTCTTTCACTTCGTCCTCAAAATTTTCTATGGAACAATAGTCGTGGAAAACACCCAGCACATACCTCCGACGGGAGAACCTTGGTGAGAGAGGTTCCATCACTGAGGGCATATTTCGAGACAGCCGGACTCACTCTAGATCTAGCGTTGTTTGTGCCAACCACCCAAATTCACTGACAGACGCTCTGTATGCCATTCCTTGTCATGTTTCCCTCACATCTCATCCCCATTGTCGTAGCATTCTAGTCACTACCATTCCCTCCGGGGTAATCATAAACGACCACTCGGATATTCGTCTGCTGAGTCAAGTCTATTAGACGCGCAATATGCTGCGCCTGACTGCCAAGTCTACTCAGTTTGGGCGCAGGACATTCACTAGCTGGCTCATCGAGTCTGCCGGGACTGTCCCGATCAAGAGGCGCAAAGATTTTCCTGAAGGAGATATTGATAACTCAAAGGTAATGGAAAAGCTCATGCAGGTGAAAACCAGTCATCCGCGGCCCTTGAATGTAGTGCAACTCACCCAAGCTTCGCAGGCACTCGAGGCTGGTGACGCCGTATGTTTGTTTCCAGAGGGTGGGAGCCGCTATCATCCCACTATAGCCCCTTTGAAAACGGGTGGTTCGTTTGTTCATTACCCCGTCGATTACGTTCGTGTCGTTGACATCCATCTCAGTTGCGAGACTCGTCTCTGATGTGCTCACCCGGAATCGCAATAATCCCGACTTTTCCATATCTATTCTCACCTGTTCCTTGACATACATGTGAGTGGTCCTATACGGTTGCCATTTACCCACTAGTTATCTCTGGAAGGCATCGACAGCATTTTCGCTCCGATGTGCTGGTCACTTTTAATCCTCCCATCAAGCTCACTCCAAAGGCAGGTGCCAGCCTAGCTCTTCCGCCGTCCATTGTGCTCAGTTGTCTTCAAAAATAGGAGAACCCAGAGCTTCTCGCACCTGTAGACTTTGCCTGCATCCGAGACGTCACGGCGAGAATGCACCAGCTGATCAGTTCTCAGACTATTGATGCACCTTCTTGGGATCTGATTCGGTCGGCGAAGCTTGCCGCTCGTATTTATGCCCCACTGGGGACATTGATGTCTCTAGGGGACTTTGTGCGTGTAATGCGAACTTTTGTCGAAGCATTCAAACTATCTGAGGCAAAAGGCGAGAAATCTGACCAGCAAAAAAAGGAAGACGATGACATCAATCGGCTACGTGACGATTTGAAGGTAGCTTGCGCTTCGCTTCAGACGTATGTGCCCCTGTTCACTAGGTTTCACAGAGATATCAAGATGAGCTTGTATACTGGGGCATCAAGGACGACCGCATCAGGCGGCCGTTACGCCGGCGTACGATAATGTTCCGGATGATTATTCGTCTTTCCTGGTCCCTCTGTCTGACGTCCGTATCCTTTCCTGGACTTGTATTGTGGACACCGGTGTTCATTACGACCTTTTATGCTGTCCGCAACTTCAAGAAGAGCGGACCAATCTGGGATACATGGGATGAAATTGCACAGTACAAGCTCGTGTATGGCCTCATTTCGGGAGTGATTGTCTGGATTTCGTCTGTCTTGCTCACACTCCCCTTTGCCATGTTCACGGTGGTTCTGATCCCCGCATTGATGTGGATGACGTTGAGATGGCTGGAGGATGCTATCTCGGCTTTCAGGGCGTTCACTGCGTTGTTCCGTCTGCTCTGGGTGGGACCAACTACACTGAAGGCGCTTCGCATGACGCGGGATGATCTGCATTCACGTATCATGACCATGGCGGTGGGAACCCTGGGTCTCCCGGAAGACCCGGAGAAACACTTTGTGGAAAACGGTGGTCAGGAGAAGGGCCGAGTGAAGAGCAGATGGGAGAGCGGTGCCAAGTACTTTTCGATGCGGAGGAGGCGGAAAAGAGATTGGAACGAAACACTCCGACTTTACGACAAGGTAGACTACCCCGATGAGGGGCTGTGACGAATCTGACGGGTTTGCATTGAATGACGATGTTCACTGACGGTTGGACTCTGGTCGTGGTCATCGACAACATGAGCCAAGCCGACATATGGGTATGAACGAACTGTTCGGGGTGTGTACAACGAGCAAGTGTTAGTCATAATAGAATAGGAGCACATGGACAAGATCAAATGGATAGCAGAAAAAAGAGGTCGAGGAGCGAGGGGTGGAAAACATTGCAATTCAGTCCCGAATGGGCTGATAGGCTCTGTTTCCAGCGGCCCATTTGTAACCGCGATCGGCAGCAACACCAGTCACAATAACAGCAGAGCCAACGAGGAAGCCGGACACCCAAGAGATTGCATTGAACACGTAGCCCAGCCCTGCAATGGATGAATACCGACCAGACGTAGAATACAGGGACTCCTTACCGGGTTTGGCGTGGTCAAAGGCGTCGAAAGCGTTCTTGCTGTAGAGGTCTGTCACAAGGACGAACGTGACCAGCTGGAAGATGGCTGGGAGGGGTTGGTACGGTCTACGGGAGCATGACGAGCTGCGTACCGTGGAGCAGGACTAGACCCGCAACGGCCCTCCAGACTCTGCGACGCCTGGAGTGGGTGCTTACGCCGATGAGCAGGGCCACCAAGGCCATGGAGGCGAACCCGATGCCGAGCTCGGTGAAATAGCGGGCGGAGACCCATTTGGCACAGGCGAAGTTGTTTTCCTTTTCACAGCCATCTTGAACCTTGAGAGGGAAAGGGCGGCATTGATAGTCAGAGTACTCGAGATGCCCGTTGCCCGCAGGGATGCTGACAAAGGAGCGTTCGCAGCGCTGGAGGAGTCCGTAGCGGACAGTGGATGTTGCATTTGGGATGCTGAATTGGTAGGTTGCGATGAGCCTTCAAATCGGGTGTCAGGACGGGGGTGAGAAGACAGGTCTCTGGCGAACCAGTCGGGAAGACGTGCAGACAAGGTGTTCTTGGGGGCGGAGGGGTGAGTGACGAGAAGGGCTGCGGTGGAGGTTGCTCACAAGGACGAGGACGATCAGCACGGCGACAAAGGTGACCACGTAGGACGTTTTCCTCATAGCTGGAGGGGGAAGGGAAAGCAGACTCGAGATGGGCCCGGCTGCTGCAATACTCAATTATGGACCACTCGCACAATTCTCTCTGGCGCGTGCACGTCGAGGGTGCATTCTCGAGTACACCCTGCTGCGTCCCTGTCGATTAGTGGTTAAATCATCACGTTGTGGAGCACCGAACCGTGAAGCCGGAGGTTCGAATCCTCCCTGGGACACTTTTTTTTTTTTTTTTTTTGGGAGGTGGGAAAGAAAATCTCTGCGCTCTGCCAAACATTGTCGCGCGTCGACTTCGTTTCGCCTCTCACACGAGAGCGTCTCTCCGCAACGGTGTCCGCAATTAATCTCACCCAGCTCTCCCCCCATCCCCATCTCCATCCCCACCACGCCACTGGACCTGCTCCCGCTCACCCCTCCCTCGTCTTTTGGCTCATGACCTTGTCCTTTGGTGGCCTCGGCCTCCTCTATCCTTGGTCTCCCATGCTCATATGGGACCACACCAGAGCCGGCTTTCGATCCTTCATCTGTGCTCTCGTCGTCCTCACCGTCCTCCTCATCCTCGGTGAGCCCTCTCCACACCCTCTGCGAATTCTCGCATCTCATCATCGCCACCATCAGCCTACCTCACAAACCCGACCGAGATATCTTTCAGGGCCTACCTCACCGAGCAGTCTTTCCGCCAGCATCTCAGTCACTTGGACGATCTCTCCGACGACTCTGCACCAGAACACGATTGCAGCACCCTCTCCCGTTCACGTGCCCACTCCTCAGACCGCAACGCCACTGGAGATCGTGCAACCCTCCCCTTCCATTTCGCAAACCGTGCTTCCGTCTCCCTCCGCACCCCCAAGCACGTCTTTCACAGCTTCGGCATCTGCACAATTGCCACCACCCGCGGTGCTGCAGTCCCCTCGGGCGACCGTCGCGCAACCACCCCACATAATCATGCCCCCCATACCGATCTCGATGGCCTTGTGTCCTCGGACTCCTGGTTCATTGGTGCCTTTGGGCGTTGGTGGCGTGGCGGCCTTGTCGACTCCTGGTATCATGATGCCATGATCCGCTCAAAGGACGCCCAGGCCTGGAGTTCTGGTATTCTTGGCTTCAAGGCCTTGGACAAATTTCATGATTATAATGGTAAATTCCTCACTTTTCACCCCCCCCCCCCCCAACTTCGCCTTCTAACGCTTCACCAGGCCTCCCGTTCGCCAAGTTTGCTCCTTGCCCTCGCCCATTATTACGTGGATCTCCTCCCAAACTCCGTAATCGAGAACGTTCCACTCAGCGTTCCAGTCGCAATTCTTCGCCGCCACCCTTGCCAAAGTCTGCCTCACTGCCTTTGCATGCCGATCATCGTCTCCATGATTTCCTGCCAGCGGCACCGCAGTCGTCCCATTTGATCACAGACCCGAAGCGTATCACCCCTCCGGTCGCTCATGCCATCTCCCGTTCTTCGTCTGCCTCTGGGGATTCTCCAACCGTCGCAGAAGTCGTCAGACAGATAACGGCTGTGCAGACGTCTATACAAGACCTTCAGAATCAGCTCCAGGAAGCTCAGAACACCGCCAACCAGTCCCGCGATGCACTCGAGGCAGAGCTTAGCGATCTCCGTTCGAAAAGGAGAGAGGAGGATCAGAAACGAGTAGATAGTCGTGCTCGTACCAAGACCTTGGAGGAAGCCAGGCGTCTCGCGGAGGCAAACAAGAGAGAGGCAGAAAAGAAAATGAAACTTGCTCGTAACGCCAAGGACTCTGCGATGCGTAGAGTGGAGGAGCTGGAACTAGAAATCCAAGGCCTGAAGGAACGGATGGAACACGACCGTGCAGTCCTCGCAGCCGAACCTAACGATGCCGACAGAGCAGAGGAAGAGGAACTTGTCTGTGAGTTAGGAAGGAAGAGGAAGGAAGTGCAAGTAGCGGAGGAAATCGTCGTTGCATTGAACGCCCGCGCACGAGACCTAGAGGAGAGGATCGATGAAAGCAAGGCTCGACTCCGTGCCGCGCAGCACTGTGCTCAACTTACCAAGGCGTGTCTCAACTCGACGGACACGGCCCACTCTGGTGTTGGGAATAGCGGTATAGTCCACCAGCGCAACTATGGGAAACCGGATAACTCCACATGGTCTTCGTCTTACAACCCATTTGACGTTCCGGTTGATGACGTTCTAGCGTCGACGGCGCCGGAACGTGCTCGTGGCAACACTGGATCAGAACCGAGGGACACGTCGCGCTCTCCAGCCCTTTGCTCAGGTGCGTGCCTAATTTTCGGCGAGATGGACAATAATTCGAGTGCTTCTTCAGGTGTTCGTATCCAAGGTTATCCTGTCTTTGACGGTGCTATTTCTTCCAGCGTTGATTCAACATCATTGTCACCGCGATCTGTCCACAACCAAAATGGCTACTTCCAACCCGGACAAGTCGTTTCGTTTTCGCCGTTTCGTAACCCGCCAACTCCTTCAGCAGCATTCATTCCAAGCAGCTTGATCAGTGTGCTCGACTCACCCTCGGCAGAGTTGAAGGGAGGGCTAGGTATCCAAAATAGTTCATTCACGTCCTCGCCTGTTGAATACACTGGACACGCTCTGGAGGTTGAATCTGAGCTCGATTCATCCCGTGCACGGGGACAAACTGGCTATGATCAGCTGCCTATGGGCCAGGACACCACTTCATACGAGACTCACGGACCGGATGACCTCCAGGAAGCTACTATGAGGGGGGCTGGGATCAGTTGCAAGGGATCGGTCTCTGCTAGTGGGAATGAAAAACAGCGCAACGGTCTCAATCCAGGCGCAAAAGTGTTTCGTTTTACAAGGCTTACATCAGACAAGGCTGGCAGCGCCGATACGTCTACGAGTGTTGTATCGTCCTACGACGCATTAAACCCAACCGGCCTTATGTCCAGCATCACCTCGTCTACGCCTTCTTCCCTGCTTCGTGCTTTCGCCCCTTCCCGCGCTGAACGTGAGGCGTTGCAGCGGGCGCTTGGTGGGTCGACGAACACGAGCCTCGAACGGCTTCCAAGCCTGAGTGACGTGGGGAGTATCCCCTCGTCGCCTGCGCCTGCGCGTGCAGAGGCGCGAGGGAGGAGCATCGGTGAGAAGGACTGTGCGCTCCCTGCATGGCTGCAGTCGCTGCCGTTGATCCGGAAGCCCAACTTTAGTCCTTGGGACGACGAGGAACTGGTGTCCACCGAGGCGAAGAGAAAGTAGAGGCAAGGACGACGAGGCTGCAAGAGGGGGGATTCAAGATTGTAATCGTGTAGTAAGGTTCTTTCATTCGGTCGCAGGTTGCATCGTCTCTTTGAAAGGGAGAGAAAGCTCGAGAGGGAGGTGATGGGCTGATCTCTGCTCTTTCGGCTGGTAACGTTGCTTTCGACCGTATATATATCATGAATGCAAAAAGTATGTTGAAGTGTGCTTGTACTACCTCCGTCTGCGCGGTCCGACGGATGCACTGCGCCAGAAGGGTCCATATCTGTTCGCCTCTAGGCTCTAGCTGTACGTGGGGACAGGCACAGTCGGTTGTCGTAAGAGATTGACGCTCTTCAGCTCGATGGGAAAATGCAAGCCGAGACCTGTCGTGAATAGACGGTTGGGTGTACCGACGGAACACTCTACGGTACGCCGCGCACGAGACGTGATTGCGGCTTTTTTTTTTTTTACCTTCAGCCCCACTATTACCCCTTCATGTCCGTCTCCGCAGCCGCAGTGTCGTTCTGGGGTAATAATCCATAATCCGAGAGAAATTGGCGGAGACTTGGAGACAATACGTAACCACATTGATGCATCTCTGTGAGGGCTATCGAGTACCGCGAATCCCTCGCGGCGACGCATACTCGGACGATCGTGTCGTACACTCTTGCCGGGGGGACAAACTTTTGGGTTTTCATCTCCTCGAGATAGAAGAACGCGTCGTCGTATGTCGGTTGGGTCAGACAGAGCAATATGATGTATCCGTATGTTGTGGCATTGGGCTTGATAGCGGCTTGCTTCAGTTCCAAGAGGAGCTTGTCACCAAGTTCGCGATGCTTTGCAGCGACGCAGCCCGAGAGAAGGAGATTGAATGACTCGACATCGGGCTTGCAGTCATAGTCGGAGAACGACTTGTAGGCACCCACGGCGCGTTGCAGATCACCCACGAGGACGGACGCTTGAATGATTGAATTAAGGACGAGAAGATCTACCTTGTTCCCATTGTCGCGCCATTGATCAAGTAACCTCCAAACGGCGTCGACATGGTCTACATGTTGTTGCAAAAAATCGGCCAGCGGCCGTACTGTTTCGCTGGTGGGATTGACGCACTGTTTGCGCATCGTGTCCAGGGTGCGCAAGGCCTGTTCGAGCTTTCCATCTCTGCATAGAGCTTCGACCAGAGGAGCAAAGTGGTGTTCGTGCCAAGGATCCACGCCTATGTCGCGGAGCACCCGCGTGACATCTAAAGCGAGATCTGAAAGACCGTGGCGGGCACACGTATGGAGAACAGATAGACAAGCGCCCTCGTCTGGCGTGAGGTTGAGCGTATGGACGACCTTTTGCCAGCAAACCCTGACACCCTCCGCCTGGAAGTGCACGATCAGCTGAGGAGTCGCCGTCACGGACTGGGACGTACATAGAGCATGGCCGCGGCAGATGCGAGACAGGACATCCATGTTTCGCCGTCGAGTGTGCGCGGTGAGCGGGACTCGAAGTTGTGGGCGATGTCGATGGCGAGTTTTGGGAGATGCATGTCCGCGGCGAGCTTTATGACGCCTTGGGCAGTAGTGGGCCGGGGAACAAGACCGAGGCTGTCCATCTCATGCATGTACTGGAGCGCAAGCTCAAGGCTCTCTGTGGAGGTGGCACGACCGATGATGAACGCGTAGGTCTGTTCGTCTGGGTCGAAGCCGCGCCTTTTCATCTCGTCTACGATCTGCCACATGGCATCCGGGGAAGACCACCTGGAGGCCTAGAGGAGATGAGCGGGGGGCGTGTACGGGGAGGGGCACACTCACGTGGAGGAGATGGTGGCAGGACTGGCGGTCGAGCTGCACGCCCATGGCGGCCATGTCGTCGACGACGGCCCAAGCCTCGAGGGGGAGACCCTCCCTGGCGATGGACGCGAGAAGGGCGTTGTACGTGGCGATATCTGGCTGTATGCGCTCTGCTTTCATGTCGCGCACGACGCGCAGCATCGGGACGAGACGTCGGGCCCGCGTCAGCTGTCGTACACGCCCGAGCATGGCCAACAACTTGTACAGCCACCGCTGGTTGACCTTGTCCCACGACCGCGACCATCGACAAGCCCATCCCATGGTGAGTCCCACATCCACAGCCAGACACGCCCGCAGTGTAACGCGCACATCCAGTTCTACTCAGAGGCCATTCTCTCCCGTCGCGGCCCGTTGGCCAGAGTGTGGCTCGCCGCACACATGGAGCGCAAGCTCTCAAAGACACAGACCCTCCAGACTGACATCCAGCAGGCAGCAGGCACGTCCATCTGCCTCTCGTGCGCGGCAGACCGCTCACCCCCGCTCAGGTGCCATCATGGGTCAGGAGGTCGAGGTCATGGCCCTCCGTCTCAGCGGTCAGCTCCTGCTCGGTGTCGTCCGAATCTATAGCAGAAAGGCAAAATACCTCTTGGACGATTGCAACGAGGCTCTGCTCAAAATAAAAATGGTCGGCATCCCCCTTTCTCCGCTCGGTCAAAAGTAACACCACACGTCCCAGGCGTTTCGACCAGGCCTCGTCGACATGACCGAGGACCAGCTGGCGGTCAACCGCAACGCCATCACGCTCCAGGGTGGACACCTCGACCTGGATGTCCTCATCCCGGATATCAACTGGTCAGCATTCGCCCTCAGCCGACGACCCGACTAACGATCCACTAGGGACATTGACTTCGAAGACCGCATCGCCGAGCCTCAAGGGCACCACGTCGCCCGTCAGGCCGACATCACCCTCCAGACCGCAGAGGACTTCCAGCTCGACCTGGACGATCCAGGTTATGGTTTCGACCTTGGTCCCTCGGACGGTATCGGCTCCCAAGACTTTGGCGAACTCGATCTGGGTCTTGACTTCGGCGACGGCCCAGTCAGCGTCAGGGACGGTACCAGTGTCGTCGACGGCAGCGTCGAAGTAGGAAGAGAAGCTCCACCACCCCGGAGTGCGCGCGAGTCGCTGCAATCGGCCATAATAGGGCCTGGTCGTGCAGCAGACAAGGACCTTGACACGTTTTCCTACAGGAGCAGGGATGCGTCTGAGCATCCGTTCGGTGCAGACATGGACGTCGACATGCCGTTCGGCCCCGACGTTGCAGGCGTGGACTTGGACCTTGGACTCGATTTTGGAGACGGCCTAGCGTCGGAACGCGAAAAGACACCTGGTCAGACGCGCTCTCCTTCGCGAATGTGTAAGTGTCCTTGTGGTTTCCTGTCGATCGTGGTATTGACTTCATGCCAGCATCCCCGCTCACGGAACCTCCTCAAACTCCTCCGCCAATCGACGTCAACCTCACCCCGCGTGTGGCTCAGCCAGAGCTACCCGAAGAGGCCGAAGTCGAGCCGGACACAACCAAGGCCAAGCGGAAGCCCAAGGAAAAGAGGCAAATCATTGATTCTGTCATCGAGCTAGCAGACGGCCCCGGAGCGAGACCAGGCCGTGGACTTGGCGCCCCGGTAGTCCGGGATATCAGCGACATTCTTGCCGAACAGCAATTTCTTCCGCGGTCTGCCATGATTATGCGTCTATTAGAGATACGAGAGGACCCCCTCGCTCACTTCTTGCCGACAAAAGTCACGCCCGAAGGGACATTCTTTTGCGCCGGCCCTCCTGGACTGGCGCCTGAGTTGTCGGAACTCTTTATGCGCCCCATACAAGGTGGATTACCCTCTAAGAGGAGAGGGGTATCTCCCGACAAGGGCGGAAGGAAGAGGCCACGCATCGAAGAGGGCACACACGAAGAAGAAGAGGTTGAGCAAGGAAGGCGCGACGCCAGTATTGCACCCAGCGTTGCCATTGCTAGCGAAGCCCTCGGCGGTCGAGCCAGTATCGCTCCAGAGGGCGGGTTTGACTTTGGTGACATGAGTGGAGGGATGGATGACTTCCGAATGGACGTGGGCGGTGAATTCCCCATGGCAGATGACCAGGTGGCTGAACGCGCAAGAAGTGTCGCACCGTCAGAGAGAAGTCGACTGTCGACGCCTGCAGTCGATGCGGAGGAGGGAGAGGAAACTTATGCCGATGTCAGTTCCGCGATTGCGGTCTTCGACGTCCGGCCGTCTCAGTCTTCTCAAAGTCAAGAATCGGCCAGTGATGGAGAGGGCAAGGGTTATAGCAGAAATACCGTCAAAGCCCTTGGGATCATCCGCAAGGAACTGCAGCCTGAGGATAACGAGGAAGAGAAGATTATCAGCTTTGCTCAGGTGTCTCACAAGGCATCTAGACGCGCAGCGTCCGCATTTTTCTTTGAACTGCTTGTTCTTGGAACACGGGATTGCATCAAGTTGTCTCAGAGTGCACCTTTTGAGAACATCGAAGTTCGGGCCAAGGATAGGCTTTGGGAGCATCAGAGACACGGCTCTACTGCCCCGTCCATGATCTCTGGGTTTGCGTAGGATCGTACTCGACATTTTTCATCGCCTTGATTTATTCTTGATTTTACTACATACTACCTTGATCTCGCTGTGTGCGCTGAGTTGTCTCCTCTTTTGCCTTGATGGTTGTGTTGTAACCTTTAGATTGCTTCACGGATTTGTGCACTGTCTTACATACTACTACTCTCCTGCAGGGGAACTATTTGTGCTGACACAGTTCGAGCGGTGGTCAAGCTCTGATTCGCAGACATGTCAGACAAGCTACAGACATACTTTTGTTGTCACTGAGAGTTCCAGCCTCGGACGGGTTGTCTGTCGGCCATATGGCAGGACGACATGGTTGCGTCCATTCGTTGATGCTTTTCAACAAGCCTATCCTCGCCCCAAACACAAGTGCTAAAGCAGGAAAAGAAACAAGAATGGGCGAGAAGCTCACCAGGTTTGCATAGGGCAGTCATGACACGGGTGGGACGTCAAGGTCGGAAATCGACGAGGCCAACACCCATGAAATATACCTTTCGACACGTCGACACCCCCTCTAGAAAGATCTGACGGTAACCATTAGACCCGAGAGACGTATCAGTCTCGACAGAGGTGCCGGTAGCTGCAGAACCAGACTCTACGTGACCG
Source organism: Tylopilus cervinicoccineus (assembly GCA_038094635.1). Lineage (NCBI taxonomy): Eukaryota > Fungi > Basidiomycota > Agaricomycetes > Boletales > Boletaceae > Tylopilus > Tylopilus cervinicoccineus. The sequence continues at coordinate 91,835 of JBBPUK010000031.1, read as the reverse complement.
CGCCAAACCGGCGAGTCCATCCGTCTGGCGAGTTGGCAAATGTCCAGGGAGACAGACCGGACTGCGCCAATGTCGAGAGACCCTACGCTGTGAGACCGTGTCCTGGGGGATCGTAACGTCAGAGGCGCGTTTTAAAGGTCAGAGGGGATGGCATAGCCGGGAGATCTGCGAGGAGAGCAGGGACATCCTGGAATTGCCGACGAGTGGCAGCAAGTTATATGGTCAGCAGGATAGAGTCAACATACTGCAGCTTGTCTGTCGAGACTGAAGAGGGACGACGAGCGTCTAGCCTGAGATGTATGGTCGACGTGGTGATGAGTTTTGTGTAGTGGAGTGCAGAGGGAGCGGATGGTTAGCCCGAGCACGAGGAGAGCGAGTGACTCAAAGTGTTGATTGCGACGGACGGCAAAGACAAGGGGTGTATTAGAAAGACGGTGTATACAGGACGGCAAGTAAGAACAAGACAAGGTCAGTGCGCTTTTAGTCTATCCTTTGGCTTTCCACCGAGTTTCTGGGGCCTTTGGGGACCAAGGACCTTTTTACGGGTGCGGACCATGTGGGTATACATGACATAGAGTCCTGAAAAGAGATCAGGGAGAGGCAGGGGAGTACGCGGGGCAACGTACCAGGGATCCAGATCAAGACCATTGCTGCTTTGAGCCAGTCCTCGATGAGCCAGTTGGCGTAGAGGCCGTGTTGCCATTCCGAGACGGTGCTGAGGGTAAGGAGGGCCTCGCTGCCGGCGCCGAGGGGGTACAGGACATAAAAGGTGGAGTATCGGAGCCAGGTGAGCCAGGGCGGGGGGAGGGCCAAGGCGTAGTAGGAGTAGCGGGGGATCTCTGTGAGGGACCAGGCGAGGACCATCGTGGTGTAGATGGGGCTGGCATGGGTGGCGGGTATGCGCGCGACGATGGCCCAGACGAGGACGAGGCGGGAGGCGACCTGCATGGCGGTGGTGGGGAGGGGCGAGCGGACGAGGCCGAGGAGGACATGGACGACCTCGAGCGCGGCGAGCGACTGCACCGGCGCGAGCACGGACCACGAGGCGGCGTGCGTCGGCGGCACGGCGGGGAGCAGCGCCGCGCCGAGGCGGAGGGAGGCGGCATTGGCGGCGGTGAAGTGCGCGGCGTCGGGCGGCGGGGCGGCGATGCCAGCGAGCGTGGCGGCGAGGACGGCGGCCCAGCCGAGCGCAGAGACGACGTTGAACGCGGTGAGATACATGCGTATTACATAATATTGACTACGGCTGACCAATCTGCATGTGCACAAACAAGCACCAACAGAGACCCTCGTTTTTTCTTACTAATCCCCCCCAAACGCGCGGGTCGATCAAGTCATCCTCCTCCCCCGCCATGCTCCAATACCCACCACAGCAGCAGCAATCGGACGCAGCGTCCTCACAGGTCATGCGTCTCCGCGACGATCCACAGCCAGCCAGCCAGAACACGTCGTCCCCCTCGCAGCCAGCCCAGCAGCCGACCACCGCACCACGCCAGTCCCGCAAGCGCAAGTCGCCCCCGTCGTCCGCACCACCGTCCGCGCCACCGCCCCCGCCCCCACCTCAGCCCCAGCCTCAGCATCCCCCGCCCCCGCCCCCGGGCATCCATCTCGGCCAGATGCTCCCGCCCCCGCACGCGCTCATCCCCCCCGGCATGGGCCACCACCCCCCGATGTATCAGTACGCACCTCCCGAGTATGCACAGCCCCCACACCCGTCCCAGGGCGAACCCACCCAGCAGCCACTCAACGGCCAGAACTCGGACCCATCCCACGAGTCCACAAAGTCCGGCGGTCGCCAGCTCAGCCAGAGCAAGCGCGCCGAGCAGAACAGAAAGGCCCAGAGGGCGTTCAGGGAGCGCAGAGACCAGTACGTGCCATGCCTGACGTCAGTCTGCCCACACTCACCTCTGGACGCCAGACGTGTCAAGGCCCTCGAGTCGCGCTCTCAGCTCCTCGACGCCGCCCTCGCCTCCGCCGACGAGGCAAACCGGCGCTGGGAAGAGTGCAGGGCACTCGTCGACCAACTTCGCATCGAAAACGCCGCTCTACGCGCCGCCCTCAGTGGCCAGGCTCAGATCAGTGGCTCGCTGGCACCAGGCCAGATTTTAGCCGGTCAACCACCGCAGCAGCCACCACAAGCACAGGAAACCAGGCCAGAAGGGGAAAAGCTGGAGACGCCCGCAGCCAAGGAGTAGCAGCGGCAGGGGTCGCGCATGTCTGTCTCCACGTCTGTTTGTTCGTCTCGTCGTTGGCAACCCAGCCCGGACCACGTACCGCACCGGTGTCTCTTTATCTTTGCATCCAAGGCTTGTAGTAGTGACCACACCATATCTTCCAGTGTTGCGCATGTCCTGTTGGTGCGTGAGCCGAAACACGCGTATGGGCGGTCGTGATGGTGAGAGGAGACGAAGAGCTGGAAATGCTGACAAGAGCAACGAATGCAACGTTTTATGTAACCACAAAGCTTTGTCATCTCCCCTCCCTCTTGCATGTCTCCTCCTCCTCTTCCTGCTGCTGCTGCTCCTCGTCGCCGGCGGCCTCCGCGCCCCTTGTGCCCCCCCTTGTGCGTGCGACACAACCGATTGGCCGGCGCGACGTCGTGTGCAGCGGTGTGACCCGGACGGTCGTGGCACTGTGCGCCGACGGTATGCTCCTGTATGTATGTACATTGCCTCGCAGCGACGTCGTGGACTGCGCAGGATGCTGTATCGGACGTGCATGCGAGACGCGAGGCGACGACGAGCGCCCTGAGCACTGTTGTGCAGCACAGCCGTGTTTGATCAACGCAGTGCAGCGCAACACATGAAAAGTCTAGCACTCGGTTTCCCACCGCGACAAGCATGCTGCCTCGCCATCGTGTCCAATGACCGTGTCCATCGCCCTTCTCCTCCTCACGTCCTTCGTCGCCGCACAGGCCCCCGTCGCTGGCTACGCCCCCACGGCCGGCGTGCCCTGTCCGCAGCCATCCGACAGCGCTCTCGTGCGCACTTTCACCCCGCAGACCCAGACGCTCAACCCCCTCGAGGCATCCTATCTCGGCGCTAGGGAGTCGCACGTCATTCCCAGCGCATGGTCAGACTGGCTCGGGGACGGTTCTGCCATTGGGTATACTTTCTCCCAGTTCAACGCCTTGCCGAGGATAGCCATCGCAGTTGGCGGTCACGGCTATCGCACCGCGCAGTTTGGAGCAGGCGTCTTTGCTGCGCTGGATGCCCGAAACACCACCGCACACACCTTGGGCACGGGCGGACTACTCCAGGTCGCCTCTTATCTCGCGGGCTCATCAGGTACGGCACACGTCCAGTGCTGTCCTGCCACCTCTTGACCGAATTCACCCAGGCGGGTCATGGCTTACGGCGTCGTTGGCCCTGAACGACTGGCCGAGCCCGTCTACGTTGGTGTACGGAGACGGTGGCGGTTTGTCGGGGTGGATGTTGGATTTGGATCTCATTGCACCATCCAGTCTCAACCTAGGCGACGCAAACAACCAAGCTTACTGGGGAAGCATTCTTGCGAGCGTCGAGTCCAAGGCCAATACGTCCATGTCCGTTCCCGCCTCGTCTCCGTGAGCTGACGTTGACACCTCCCATAGTGACACCAGCATCACCGACCTGTGGGGGCGAGCAGTTTCATACCATTTCTTGAATCAAACCACAAGAACTAACTTTTACACCAACAACACTGGACATGGCGCTGGCCAACTCTGGTCACAAATACCCCTTTTGCCTTCTTATGCAAATCAGTCCATGCCATTCCCTATCATAGCTGCTGATTCACTCCCCTCGGGATCTAATCCAACGTCGGTCGCGCCTTTGGATTCCGTCGTCTACGAGGCAAGCGTCCAAACAACTTGTCTGCACTCGTCCGCTTGACTCATGACGGCAGTTTACACCCCTCGAGTTTGGGTCTTGGGATCCAAACCTATCTGCTATGGCTTCAATGGCTTATTCCGGCACGCATCTACTGAATGGAGTTGCCTCCAGTGCATCCGCCTGTGTGGCGGGATTTGATCAAGTGGCTTTTATGATGGGTTCAAGCGCAAGCGTCTTCAACGTATATCAATTGTTGCCCTCTCATTCGCGCTGCTCACTTTTTTTCCGGGCAGGCTGTCGACGGGCCGAATAGCAATTTCACGGGCTTCGACAACGAGAATGGCGATGTCACAGGAATGCAATTCCTGTATCAACAGCTTTCTTCCAAGGTACAATCCCGTTCGTTTAATGTCGCCAACTGGCCGAATGTGAGTAGCAACTTGTTGTAGGCCATGAAGTCTCATCTCACGCCGTGAAAGCCGTTTCAAGGTATCAACCCTGGAACGTTCCAGGATTCCTCGTCACAGTGGCTGTCACTCGTGGATGGTGGTTCAAATCTAGAGCAAGTTCCCCTTGGGACTCTATTCACAAAAGCAAGAGCGGTCGATGTTGTCGTCGCCGTAGACGCCAGTGCAGACAATCTTAATCAATGGCCAAAGTCAGTCGCCATCGTTGCGTCGCACGAACACTGCTGTGTACTAAATTGCATGACAGCGGGACGACGCTTCTGTCCACCTCCCGACGAATTTCTTCTCTCCTTTCATCGTCTCATCAAGCCTTTCCCCCTATTCCATCGTCAGTGCAGGACTTTCTGTCCACGGGAGTTAATCAAAGGCCAACGTTCTTTGGGTGTAATCCAACTCAAATCCCTCCAGAGTACCCTCTGGTCATCTACATTCCTAATTCACCCCCGCTGGATGGGAGTGCCCCCGCGTCAAAGTAGGTCCTCACCCCATTTTCCGTCTGTTTTTGCACTGACGTTACTCAAGCACTGGAGACTTTCAATTCTCCTACAGCCCTCTTGCCACCGCGGTATTCGTCAACCAGGTTTTCCAAAACGCCCTCGGCGGCTTCAAACCTAACACGACCTCTCCCGACCCAAACTGGGGAAAGTGTCTGCAGTGTGCTGCAGTCGATCGGGCCCGGCTCAAGCTCACCCCAATACCACCCCTCTCGGACGTCTGCACGCAGTGTTTCTCGCAGTACTGCTATGACCCGAACAACCCCCCGAACGCGAGCGAACTTCCGCACAGGGACTATGTGTACTCGGATCCAGACCCAGATGGGGTGGACAAGGTAGAGGCGTTCTTGAGTCGGGACAAGGGCACCATCATTGGTGGAGCGATCGCCGTGGCGGTCCTGATCGGAGGTGGCATCGCGTTCATGTGAGTGCATCGACGAGCCCGAGAGGTTGTCGAGCTCACACTTGCTTGTTGCAGCTTCTGGTGGCGGAGGCGCAAGGAACGTCAAAGTCGATACTCACGTATAGACGTGTTGAGAGATGACGACGAGCCTTGGAGACACTACGACAGTTATCCTAGGGATCATGAAATGCATCGACTACCACTTTCTTAGGTGTGCAAGTGTGGGTAGTTCGTATATTTGGGGCATCTTCTTTTCGATTCATGGACTCTTGACGAGAACACTGTACAGTATACCCGACCTCCACACCAAAATGTTCCTTACACTGACATCGCGAGATAAATAGAGCATATATACATGGGTATATTATATGTCACATCAGTTCATCCAAGGTCATATCTCCAGGTCCAGGCAAATGCTCTGATACCATGTGCTTGGTGGGACTGTGGGCATGCACATTCAGACTTTGGTTCGTCAAAGGTGGTCGTGAGACCCGGATAAACAGCGAGCGTGGCTTGCTCCCAATCGGCACCATCGACGACTTGTACATCTCAATTTCGTGGCGCAGTTCGTCGTTGGACACCGCCAACGTATCGCGCTCGCGCGTGCACACGAGTAGTTTCTGTGTTACTTTGAGAACGAGCACTCGGAGAATGATAGCCGTGCGAACCTGCTTCGTGTCTGCCAGCTCCCTTCGTATCCGGTCCACATAAGCTATCCTCTGAGCAGGATTTTGATGCCCGAGTATCTCAGCGTTGAACCGACTGAGACGTGCGACTTCTTCCTCTGCCAAGTCGTTACGCGCCAAAAGTCCTTCCGTCTCCTCAAACAGCTTGTAGTATGCATCTTGGAATCGAGAGGCGTCGATCAGCTCAACATTCAAGCTGTGCAACATGATCAGTGACGAAGATATAGTCAATTGGAGTGTGAACATACTGTTCCACCTCTGCCTTGAGAGTGTCCTCGGCCGTCTTGCTCATGCATAGTTGCATAGAAAGTTTTTGTGCTATATCCCGTTCTTTTTGCAAGGCCGCCTTGTGCTGAGATATCTGTTCGCCAAGTTGTTTCTCCAGCACATTCAGCTTGCCCTGTAGGACATCTCGAGATTGACGGAGCTCTCCTAGCGAGATCTGTTCGCTGGCGAGGCTGCGGTGTGCCTCGGTTAGCTCCGTCTGGAGCCTTTGAAGCTCGACGCTCGACGCTTCGCGGTGAGCAATGTGACCGGCCACCTCCTCTGCCAAAGCGCGGTTCGCCAACTGTTCTTGGTGGATGGTATTTTCCAGAACGTCCACTCGCGACCGCATGTCGTCTGCTAGGTCACGATAGAAAATATGTGCTGCATCGTGGTATTCGACCAGTATAGCCGGAACGTGGCTCCGTGCAATGTCGAAACGAAGGGCCACAAGCTCGTCTTCTAAACCAGATATCTCATCGTCGCGATCGCCAGTTCGACCGAGTTTGTTCCCCTCCTGGATCAGTCGAGAATAGAAAATAACCTCTTCTTCAGTATCTCGTAGCTGCTCCAAGAGGCGTTTGTTCTCCTCCTCTGTCTGGCGTATGAGATGCGCTAGCTCTGTTGCTTGACTCTCCGAGTTGGCAAGCTTCCGCTCCAAACGTAACGAACGTGATTGTAATATCAGGTGCTCCTCCTTGAGGGTGCCATGCGCTTTGGCGGTCACCGTCGTGGATGCTAGTCGCGCATACTCTTCTGCGACGCGATTGAGGGCCATCCTGCACTGCGCCAGCTGAATCAAAAGTTCCTCCTCCCGATTCTCAACCTCATCTCGAACCACTTCTACAGCTCGCCGAGCCTCTTCGCCATCCATTTGCAGGATATCAAGTCGCTGCTGCAAGCTCGTGGAATCGGCGCGTAGTTTCGCAGCTTCTTCGTCGGCTCTGTTTCTGACATCGTCCAAACAAGACTCGAGCATCTCCCGCTTTTTTCTCTCCGTCTCCAATGTGATTTTCAACTCTGCCACTCTCAGGTCACGTTCTTTGACGTCCTCACTTCGCTTTGCCTCCGCACTGGACAACGCCTTCTTGGTGTCCGCATGCTCAACCGCTTGCATCGCCAGCTGGTTTCGTTCATGCTCGCACAGGCGCAGCTTGGTACAAAGTTCCTTGAGCTCGGTCTGCTCTGCAGCACTCGTCTTTTTCAACCCTTGAATGCGCAATTCGTACGCATCGTTTTGCTTCTTCAGCTTGTCCAACTTTTCGGACTGTTCAGCGTTTGTCTTGGTCAAACGCGCGTGCTCGGATTTGTGTCGGTCGAGCTCCGCTTGGTGCTACAACAAGGCGCGTCAGGGAGGTCTGGGTGGGCACGCACACGAAGCGGACGCGTACGTTTCTCTTGTCGTCTGTGTGGACTCTTTCGAGATCTTCGATTCGCTTCAAGAGGACTGCATAGCGGTCGTCCTTTCCGGTGGCCTTTGGTGGTTTGGAGTTTCTCGAGGCAGGTCTTGCAGCCGTGTTAGTCGTTCTGGGTGCTAGTTTCCAAGTCAGAACGGCTGGGAACTCGTGAGATCCACTCTACCTGGGGCATCTGAGGAAGTCGCTGCACATCTCTGATCAGTCAAAAAAGAACGATTCTTCCATACGCCACTTGCCTTTCTCCGCATGGAATCGTGAGCCCTTGGTAAACAACATGTCGTACGAGTAGGACCTTGGAACTACAACCAAACACGGCAATACAACACGACCACGAAACATCACGTGATTCAAAATCAGTGCTCAAATATGTGCCTCATTTCGTCGTATGTAACATCGTAACAATTCGTGACAGTCATGCAAACAAAATAAGGAGGGACGAGACGGGAGCGTAGGGGAAACACCAAAATGTCAAGACATAAAAATCGAGGGAAGAAAAGAGCAGTGATAAAATGTGGAGGGAAGGGAAGTGGAACAGACGGGGTGAATGTCGGCATGCAAGCTCGACTGCACGCGCCAACGGAGTAAATCAAGGAGACGCAAGGTGAAGGGGAAATATAAATTAAAGGTCATACGATGGGGGGCTTCTCTGAAAGTTCTGCTAGTGTTACATGGTGGATCAGTCAACAATAGTCCTCGTTGAGGAATGTTCGCACCAACCAGAATGATGTGCGAGTGGTCCATAATGCATGTCATAAAGGTGTGAGGGGGGCGATGTTTCTTGTGTACCTGCGTGAAGCAAATCTGGCAAGAGAAGGGAAAGTGTGATGTCGGAAAGCAAAGAAAGCTATGCGACACTGGACGCCTGTTATCACGAAACAACCACGAGAGTGTGGGTATGGTGCGTATGGGTGCATGATGGATACAGAACGATAAAGATTATCGACGCATGAGTGTACCGGTGATTGCAAATGGAGTTGATGGTAGGAGATAGATGCGGGGTATTTTGTTGCACAAATTGTACATTCTGGACGGTTGGACGATGGTGCGGTGACGGAGAGGATAAGGTGAGGCATTGCGTGGGATGCCTGAAATGCTTGACACGAGATAGGTGTAACCCTGGTATTTGTCCTATAACGAAAACAGTGTATCACAACACAGTAGGGTGCGTGTGCGCAGACAACTGCTCCAGGTTCGCCTCCCTAATCCTCTCTAGTACGCACCGTCCAGCACGACCAGCGCTCAGAGTCCGCCATCAAGGACACCTCGCACGTCCTTTACCTCACCAAGGTCGGTGAGGAAAGGGCACAGGTCCGTGAGTTCGGTGTCATGAGGATCATTAAACCACGAAGAGACAGGAACCGCATTATTAGGGTGGAAGATATATGAGGCCGGAGAATTGTCCAAGATGATGGTATCGGCGATGGGGCGTCCTAATTGCGAAAGGTCCTGTGGAGCAGTTGAGACGGGCCTACAGCAAACAAGTATAGTGGGTACCTTGACGTAATTACCCTTGTGATTGTAGCAACTCTCCCGGAATAATCGATGAGAGACGACATGGTGGGTGTCGAGCTTGTCCAAGACTGGGTCTGCATACTGTTGTGATGGTCAAATCGACTGCCAAGTCGACGAGCTGAAAAACAAGACTAACCTTGCTTAAGCTGGCGGTAAATACCACCACTTCGTATATCTCGCCCATCTTCTTCAAAAAGTTGTCGACGCCTGGGCGCTTTATGACGTACACATTGTGCCAGTGGTACTCGATTTCTACTGGTACGACGTAATCTGCGTGTTGTATCGACTGCAAGAGAGAAGCTAAGTCGAACATGAAGTGGACGCAATGTTCGCTAATTACCTTGAAGCTGCTGTGAACGAGAGTTTCATCCAAATCCAAAACCAAACATTTGCGCCCTGCGTGCTGAGGTGCAATCGGGGGTAGAAGTGGCCGTGGTGTGCCATCCTAAACGAACAGTTAGTCGGACATAGGGAAATCGAACGGGATAACACCCACTGGTCCAATCGGGATGCCGGCTCCCCCATTCATTATGAGGGCATCTTCGTCGTCCTCCTCCATAGGTTCCCCTTCCTCTTGCTCTGCTTCTTCGGCCTCACCATGGCCTTCTTCATCCGTAAAGCTACCATCGGATTCGGTTGTCGTCGAATGCGACGTGTCCCCGGGATGAGGTTGCGCGACGGTTGAAATGTGTGATAAATCCGAGTGTGGGATGGGTTGTGGGGAGAAAACGTCGGTCCCTGTTGAGCCAGGTGGCTGTACTGCACCACTTGTAACACCCTCGGTTTCTGATATAGGCAACAGCGCCTTGGTTGGGGTCGGAGGGACGATGATCTGGACGTCCTGGTCTGCTCTTGAGGAAGAGTCCTTGGTGACTGATATAGGTGGCAGGGCCACCTTTTCTCGTTCCTTTTCTTGGGGCTCACTCTCGGAACGCTGTTTCTCGCCTGGTACGAGGGGATCTGCAGGCTGGCTCGTGCCCGAAGGTTGAGCGAGGGGACGGGACGTATCGAGGACATCGATGTCGATGGTATGGGCACGGTCGCTGGGTGCGACACATGGGACGAGTTTGTAGATAAGCTTTGAAATAAAAGAAGCCTTCTTGGGGGAACGTTGTGAGCCACCCTTGGACTTGTTCACCTCCTGCGAGGGAGCACGTACAGGAGGGCTTTTGTCAGGAACAGTGCCTGTAGAAACAGGAGGTTTTGGGGCCTTTGACTTGCGGGAGAACCTGCGACTAGTGCTGCTGGAGGACGTGGTGGAGGTTCCCGTCGTGGTGGAGGATGTAGTTGCGGTGGTATTCGGCTGGGTGGTGGAAGTGGCGGCAAGAGAGCTCTTGTCCCTGTCCTTGTCTGGGAGGCGAGTGCTGTCCCGCTCGTCCGGGGAGACGAACGTGGAGACGGTGATGGACGGGTTCTGGGTGTTGTCCTTGTCTGCGACGGTGGATGCGGTGGGCGTGAGGTCGTGCGCCTGCGCACCGGGCGGAGCGACGTTGTGTGCGCCGTTCCCGTTTACGGATATCTGGGGGGGGGAGACGTTGTGCTTCTCGGTGGCCGTATCTTCCGAGGGAGGCGAGGAGTCTTGCGGCGTCGCCATCGAAAACGAACCAGAAAAAAAGGGCTGGGGAAACAAGGGAACTGAACGGGAGGTGTGCGGGTGGTGGGTGCGGTGGTGGTGAACGCGGGGGGGTATTTGTGGGTATGGGAGGGGGAGGGGGCGAGGATGGGGGCTGGGAGGGAGGAGGGAGGGGGAGGAGGAGCGGCGGGTTTTGTACGTGATCTCGCCTTCACACGCGGCGGGCTCGTGCAAACAATGTGTGGGTCGTTTCGACATCCAGTACAGTACAACGACTCGACGCCTTCTCTCAGTCCCCCATCTCAAACAGATAATTGGCGGCCAGCTCCTCGTTCTTGTCGCACGCAAAATACGCCTCAATCGCAGCCTGCCGAGGGAACCCGAGCGCTTCAAGCTACTTTTCGTGTCAGCGTCCGTCCTGTCCCCGCCAGCAAGCGACTCACCCGTTCGATCGCTGCCTGCTCTTCTGGCGTCACGTTCACGACATGCACCCCCGGAGGAACTCCACCCTCTCCTTCAATTTCGCCCTCTCCTCCACTCCCGCCCAAAAGGGTGAGCAGGTCCTGCGGATTCCGAGCGAGCGACTCGGCAAGCTGAGGATTATCTGCAGTGAGCTGCTGGATCAGTGGCTGGATCAATGCAGGATTTTGCGCCACCAATTCTCGCAACTGCACTATCTGGGGGTTGTCTCGGAGTGCTGCCAGCTCTGTGGCACTCAGCCCACCCAAACCAGCACCAGCACCGAGCCCGCCGCCCCCTTGTTGTTGCTGTTGCCGCTGCTGCGCAAGCTAGAACGAGGGAAGATGAAAAAAATCGCGGACCAAGAGGCTGCGAGCATACCTGGAATAAGTTTTGAGGCTGACCTGACGCAGCAGGCGCTGCAGGTGGCGCCGGTCCCGATGCCAGTGGCAGTGCTGGTGCTGATGTTGGCACGGCAGTAGGGGCAGGTGCCGGAGCAGGAGCAGGCTGAGCTGGCGCGCTGGACTCTGCTGCTAGGTGTGCAGGAATACCCTGTTGGCACACGGTCGACATTCTGGCCTGTCGGACGCACATACGCACTCACATTAAACAAGTATTCGACAGCACGATCGGGGTTGTTGAAACTCGCTCTCAACGCGCGCACGACTTGCTCGCGCTCAAAGCCCATTTCCATCATGTTCTGTATCGCACTTTGGAGCGCAGGGCCAGTGAGAAAGCCAGGGTCGCTTGTGGCGGGCTGGGTCGTCTGAGCGAGGGGAGGTGCGGTCGTCGTTTGTGGGGCAGGTACAGAGGGTGCTGGTGCGGCTTCGGACACTGGGGGCACAGCAGGTTGAGGTGCGGATGCGGGGGCTGGTGCGGCAGGCGTGGATGAAGAGACGGCAGGCGTGGTGAAGTTTGGCTTGGGCTAGAAGTAGAAAAGAGCTGGGACGGGCAACACCGGAGACGAAGCGCCCTCGATACCTTTGCCACCATGAGGACCAAAAAATCCTTTTCCTTGATCTCGCACGACGCCACGGTCTTGGAGTCGAGGAGCACTCTGCCTGATGCCGGATGGGTCTGGCGGCTCGGAGATCGATACAGATGAGCGCACCTGCATAGATCAACTTTTGTGTGTCGACCGGGTGACCATGGGCCTCGAAGATCTTCTCCTTGAGTCTCGCGACGGTGTCTTCGCCGTCGGCGTCGATCTAGGAGCGCATTGGACCGCGACACTGCACTGTGCCGGTCGTACGCACCTGGAAGACCTTTTGTTGCAACGTCTTGATCGTTATCTTCATTATGGACGAGGGCGAACACGCAACACCCCGCTGAGCGTGACATCATGCGTAATCACAGTCACGGTCACATTTACATAATCATGGTGCCCGGGGTCCTGATCGGCATGCGGTCGAGGGGCAGCAGCGGCGCGGCGCGGACGAGCTCGACGAGGACAACGACGAGGACGACGACGAGACCAACGCCAGCGGGCCAGCGCGATGGAGCCACTCCACGGCGACGACTATCTGCGCAGAATCGCTGCATTCATCAGGCTCAACGAGCGGGGCCTTGCAGAGGCAGGCTTCCACCACCGCCGCCGCCGTCCCCGCACCACCACCCCCCAGCCGTCCGTATTCAACCCCGTCAGCTGGTTCATGCCCACCGACGCACGCCGTCTACCCCCAGCGCGCCCCGTAACCCTTGCCATCGACACCCACCGTCTCTTCTACATCCTCGTGCGCATCGAGTCGCTTGGCCTCGACGTCGGCTCTCTCGACGTCACCGTCGACAGCCCCTCCAAGCCTATGCATTACACGCACATCGACATTGGCCCGCCCCGCGACAGATCCGAGACCCTTTCCCTTTCCTCCATCCGTTCCTCTCTCTCCGCCGTTTCCAGTCTCTCCCTGGGCGGCAGCTGGTGGAGCCGGCCGGAGCAGCAGAGCATCGACACCGAGCTCAGATACATTTACAGTAGCTTCACCAAGATCCCCGCTCTCCTGCTCAAGGCTCCCGGTCCCAAAGTCATTGCTGAGCTTAAAGACGATCCCCCGAACCACAACGCCCTTCCGCTCGACGTCTTCAAGAACGTCCACTCTCTCGAAACCGTCGACATCGATCCCCGCTCATTGCTCGGCTGGGATAGGCTCTCAGAAACCCTTCGTAGCTTGACTATCAAGCGGAGTGGGCTGGAAGACGTCGCTGACATATTCATCGGTGCAGTACTTGATGACCAGGCACGCAGGGACGGATCGCTCAACGGCCAGCGGTCCAGGCGGATTCCTCGCAGACAGCCCTCTTGGTCGAACATGCCGCTGCCTGCCTCCGTTCCCGAAGAGGTCGAGCAAGCGGCCTCTGTCTCAGAGGGCCCCTCCCCACCTCTGGACCTTTCTACCTATAAATGGGGGTTTCTTAAACACCTCTCACTTGCAGACAATGCGCTCACGTTCCTGCCGACTGGCCCTCTCCCATATCTTGTGTCTATCACGCACCTCGATCTATCATCGAATCTGCTTGTCTCTGTACCGCATGGCCTCTCTGTCCTTCACAATCTCGTTTCGCTCAATCTCTCTGACAACATGATCGATTCCGTCCTGGGAATTTACACCCACCTTGGACAGGTCCTCAGCCTGAATCTCTCAGGCAACCGCCTCGAGTCCATCTGTGGTCTCGAGCGCCTCATGGCACTTGAGCGGGTGGACCTCCGGCTTAATCACATTGATGAGAGTGCCGAAGTGGGACGTCTTGCAACGCTTCCGAACATCAGGGAAGTATGGATCGAAGGAAACCCGCTGACGGAGATAGAAGACAGCTATCGTGTTGCATGCTTCGACTTGTTTTACAAGGAGGGGAAAACCATCTCTCTGGATGGTGGTGCGCCGACGTTTTACGAGAGAAGGGGGCTTGTGCCCACTGCACCGGAGCGGACGAGGGAGGTGTCGATGCCGACATCCCCTCCCATCGTCGCGATCGGGGCCGCGAAGTCGAAGGGAAGCCATGGCACAGTAATGGGATACGAGGCCGCACTGTCGCCGCCAGCGGGCGAGCGATCGGCGTCGTACGGCACGGCGCGCAGAGCGAAGAAACGGAGAGCGAAACGTATCGTCGATCTGAACGGGGATGGGGAGCAACACGCGTTTTTGCCGGGATCTCTGCCTGTGGAGCTGCCAGCTGTTGCCGCGTTGCGGACGCAGCGTTCGACATCTACATCACCGCAGAGATCGAGCCCACTGTCTGGAGACGGGCACCGGCGTGCGTGTTCGGCATTTGAGCCACCTGGAAGTGCTGTGGGTGGTGAGCCGATGAGGGAGGGGGAGCTGTACCGTGCGCGGATTGAGGCGTTGCGGACGGACATGGGCGAGGGCTGGCTCAGGGTGTTTAGTCAGAGCCAGGTTGGGGTGTAGAGGAGATGGTGTCCGGGGTCCTAATAGCATGTATATTCGAGCGACCGTCACATTGTTGATTTCTCACCTCCAAGCCAAGTGTTTGCTCGTTCTCCTCCTCGTCTCTGTCGCTCTTTACTCCACGTCAACTCACAATGGGTGCCAACTTGTCCAAAACCCTCGGTGAGCACGACGCCCCGCGACATCGACATCCCCCCACCCCCCCGCTCACCGTCCACCAGGCCGTCTGTTTGGTAACAAGGAAATGAGGCTCCTCATGCTCGGCCTCGATGCAGCCGGCAAGACGAGTACGCCTACCCCCGCCCGCATGTCCGTCGACTGACCCGCACCCGCCCAGCCATACTGTACAAACTCAAGCTGAACCAGTCCGTGACCACGATACCAACCGGTCAGCCCGCCTCGTCCGTCTCTTTGTCCACCTTCCTCACACTGCAGCCCAGTTGGCTTCAATGTAGAGACGGTCACATACAAGAACGTCAAGTTCAACGTGTGGGATGTCGGAGGTCAAGACAAGATCCGTCCATTGTGGAGACACTACTACACTGGCACCCAGGGTCTCGTCTTCGTCGTCGACAGCCAGGACCGAGAGAGGATCGACGAGGCAAAACAAGAGCTCCACCGCATACTTAGCGACAGAGAGATGAAAGAATGCCTATTGCTCGTGTTTGCCAACAAGCAGGATCTTCCCGGAGGTGGGCGTCTATCCCTCTCTTTGATGTCCCCCTCGCTCAGTCCTCTCCAGCCATGTCACCTGCCGAGGTCACCGAGAAACTGGGCCTCCACCGTATGCGCGACCGCTCGTGGTATGTCCACCCAAGGTTGGCTTTTTTCGTTATTTTTTCTCTCCTTGAGCATGCCTGATGTTGTGCCAACAGTTGCGCAACGACGGGCGAAGGCCTTTTTGAGGGTCTTCAATGGCTGAATCAAAACGTGAAGAAGCGTCAACCGTGAACATGCGCGTGCAATATCATCCTTGGCTTTCTTTGCCATCTGATCTAGATCACACAAGTCTTGATCCTGTTTCTCGGTCTCGTGATACCCATGTTATGCTACTTCTTTCACGGCCTGCGACGACCCGTTTCTTGCACGCACGACAGACTATCTGATTCTCATCATGTCCTTCTATACACAGATCTCATCACTCGTCTTGCGCAGTTCACCCCCATGCGGCGAGGACGCTTTTCCCGTTTGATTCTTTCGCCAGAACCTGGGTACCTCACTTTTCGCAGCCATAGTTACTCTCTCCCATCTCTTTCTCCAGTGTTGGCTGTTCTTCTCGTCGTTTAATGGGACGGACTCCCCTTGTGAATGGTGACGCGTAGTGTTAAATATCGATCCTGGACATGATCAGTAATCAGTTGCCTGGTAGGCATTGGGCACTTGGACTTCTTGTCGTCAGCTGTCGGGTACGATAATTTGTAAGAATGTCGTGCTCGTCGTACATAACCCCCCCATCCTTTTCTTCCACCCATTTCCCTGCTGTACGATGCTCTCCTTCCTACGCGCAAGCAGACTTGCTCACACACACAAGCTCCAAGCGAGCAGGAGGGGAATTGGGACCGTGCAAGGTTTTATCGACGCTGTGGGAAGCACACCTCTGGTGGGAGTTGGCAGTCTGGACACCGCTGAAGCGTCTCTGAGGAGCACCCACATCCTCAGATTTATCTCCAGACGCTGTCCGAGCAGACAGGATGCAACATCTTTGGCAAGGCCGAGTTTCAAAACCCGGGAGGGAGCATCAAGGACCGTGCCGCCGTCGGGATCGTTCGGGACGCAGAACAACAGGGCCGGTGAGCGTGTGCTGTGAAAATTGATACTACCACAGGGATCCGAGCTCTGACGGGTCTGTCAACCCAGCATACGACCTGGTGGGACCGTCGTCGAAGGGACTGCTGGGAACACCGGCATTGGCCTTGCTCATGTCTGTCGATCGAGGGGCTACAAATGCGTGATATTCATGCCCAACACTCAGGTGCGCTCTCACTCGTCTCTCGTCACTTGGCGTGCTCGCCGACGCCGTCTGCAGAGCCAGGAGAAGATTGACCTCCTGCGCATGCTCGGTGCAGAGGTGCACCCCGTTCCTGCAGTCCCCTTTGAGAACCCACAGAACTACAACCACCAAGCGCGGGAGTACGCCGCCAAGTTGGATAACGCTATTTGGACCAACCAGTTTGACAACACTGCGAACGCCCACGCGCACTATCTTACGACCGGTCCTGAGATCTGGGCCCAGACGCAGGGCAAGGTCGATGCGTTCGTGTGTTCGACCGGCACTGGTGGGACGCTGGCGGGCGTGGGCAAGTACCTCAAGGAGAAGAGCAATGGAAAGACGCAAGTGTGGCTTGCGGACCCTCCAGGGAGTGTCTTGCATACTTATGTGTCAAGTGGTGGGAAGCTCACCGAGCGCACGGGCAGCTCGATTACGGAAGGTCCGCCTCTTCCTGTTGCTGTCGTGGTCGTTCGCTGAAATGTGCGATTCCGCAGGCATTGGTCAGGGCCGTGTCACGGACAATTTGGCGACATTCGTCAATGACCTAGACGGATCGCTCATGATCTCAGACGAAAAGTCGGTAGTGATGTTATACCAGCTCTTGGATAGCGAGGGTTTATACCTTGGTGCGAGCACGGCCTTGAACGTCGTTGCCGCTGTGGAGCTCGCGCAAAAACTCGACAAGGGTGCGTTCGGCAGTTACTCTCTCGTTGCATGACTAACGCAAGGACGGTCTTCAGGATCGAGCGTCGTCACCGTCTTGTGTGATGGTGCATATCGTTACCAGAGCAGGCTCTTCTCCAAGCGATGGTTACAGTCCAAGGAGTTGTACGACGTTATACCAGAACACCTGAAGAAATACGCTGTCTTGGATTAGAATTACTTGGGCCCCTGTTGTAATGCGACCTGGACGAATTCTCTGGACGTGTGTTAGGAAGAGCTCGGAGTGATAGACATGACATGGGACGTGGCCCGTCTGTGACGGTGGTACAGAAACTCTATCGTCAGCGTCAGCAGCGCCCAATTTCGAACCGATGATCCACGTACGCTCGCGAAAGGATGATCCAAGTCGTGATGCCATTCCAAGAACGGGATCTTTCTTCTTAGTCCATGGTATGTACGATTTATCCTGATACGAATGGTTAGCACTTGCCTTTAGCAGTGTAGTCCGGTGTCGAACACGGCATCACGTCCGTTCTCGGCCTCTGAGATGTTACGTCTGCCTCTGTCGAGCTGGACACTAGAAGGAAATGTGACTCTGGTTGAGCAGGCATCTCTGATAGCAGACTTGCCTGTCTCACCGTCGGTGCATAAAATGCTTCCAGTAAGTTGCCCGTTCTGTCGTGCTCAACTGCAGAGTCACATTTCGTTTGGCTGGGTGAGTTCCCTCGTTGTCCTTCAGCGTGCACTGCAAGAGGGGCAGCTCAGGAGTCGGCATGCTCAGCTCGGCGCAATATCTGTCAATCTCATATGCAAATATGACATGGCTTCAAGTCGTAGGAGTATATATGGCCTCCTTTCCTCAAGCCCCAACGCGTGACTATGGCACCCACTCGCAACGCTCGCCAAATCTTCAACGAGATCCCAGCGGGTGGGTGACGAAGTAGTCCACGAGCACATCCACTGACACCCGATCTTGACAGACTACCCCATCCCTGGTCGCACAGTAGTGTACGATGCAAGCAACACGATCGACCTCGAGAACGTCCCCTTGCACGGGGGAATTCTCTTGAAGACCCTGGTCTTGTCCATAGACCCCTATATGAGGGGCCGTATGAGAGACCCGGCGATCAAGTCATATGTGGTGGGTCATCTTCTCCAAAGTACGCAGAGTTGTGTGTTCTGACGACTCCTGAACCTACGGTCAGCCTGCCTTTGAGCTCGGACAACCGTGCGTGTCGTCCATGTCGCCGCGTTGCGCTCCAAGTATAACGTGTCTTTCCAGGCTCGAAAACTATGGTGTATGCGTCGTACTTCGTTCTGAGAACCCTGCCTTCACTGCTGGCGACCATGTATATGGGATTTTCCGTGAGTAGTTTCAGAACGGCACTGGACGTCAGCGGATCTCAGTTCGACGCAGCGTTCGAGGAGTACTCGATCCAAACTCAAGTCGAGGCCTTCCGCAAGATAGAGAACAGTCATAGCCTCCCTTGGAGCGTGTTTGTGGGAGCAGCTGGTATGCCAGGTGCGGTCATCCGGCCTGTCAGGGAACAGCGTGCAACTCATTCGTTTGCCTAAAAAGGGCAGACAGCGTACTGTGCTTGGAAGGAGTATGCTCAGGCTAAGAAGGCGAGTCACGATAATCACCGTTCATGCTGGTAGCTCATTTGGCGTGTATGAAGGGGGAAGTAGCATTCGTTAGCGGTGGAGCTGGCGCGGTCGGATCGTGCGTATCTCCGTTTCAAGCTGGCAGGTGCTATCGTGAAACTCATGATCCTCAGTCTGGTCGTCCAGCTTGCGAAGCATGACAACCTTAAAGTGATTGCCTCGGCCGGCTCAGACGAGAAAGTTGCATTCATGAAGGCACTCGGTGCAGATGTAGCTTTCGACTACAAGACCACAAAGGCGTCCGAGATACTCAAGAAGGAAGGTCCGATCGACGTGTATGTTGTTATACCCATCCAGCGAGGATGATGATGATGGTGGTGGTGGATTTCTTGCATAGATATTGGGACAATGTAGGAGGGGAGACTCTCGAGGCGGCACTGGCGTCTGCAGCTACACATGCTCGCTTCATCGTGGGTCACTTTTTTTTGTTGTTGCATGACCTCACAGCTTTCAGGAATGTGGAATGATTTCTGGGTATAACACGAAGCCTTACCCGGTAATGGTGAGTGTCAGGTCTAACTATCCGGAATTACAATTCAAAACCCTGTCTGGTATCCACCAGAATCTGATGAACATCGTGACAAAAGAGGTCAAACTGTATGGTTTCATTGTGACCTCTATTCTTCCAAAGTATCAGGATGCGTTCTATGCTGAAGTGCCCGCACTCATCGCGTCCGGTAAGTTCAAGCTGAAAGAGGACTTATCGAGGGGTCTTGAGAGTGCAGCAGAGGCAGTGTTGGCAGTACAGAAGGGTACGAACACGGGAAAGAGCGTCATCATCGTAGCGAATCAGTAAAGGTCTTGGCAGAGCATCGCAACCAGACGTTTGTGTCATCTGAGAATGTAAACACTGCCATTTTTCTCTACCTCCTGTCCAAGTGTCCGAATCTTTACTGTCCTCGACAACATGCCTTTTATGTCCTCGTCTACATCCACCACTGGCATCGGCACTCTTTTCATGAGGTTGATTCTTTCAAAGTCGACGACAAGATTTGCTAGACGGGGCTTCGAGGGCCGAAAGGCAGTCCCTTCGGATGTATCCGTAGTGGAGGTTGAGGGTCGATTGCTTGAACATGTCTTCCCGGTACGAGGTGCGTCGATGCCTCGCGGTTGCACGTTCTTGGTAGTGGTCTCACTCAATGCTATCTGACGCACTTCTGGTGCGGCAACCTTCGCTCGCTTCGGTGCGGGTGACTGGGACTGAGCAGAGAGCTGGCGCCTCTTACCCACTTTTCCACTCGGTAGGTCTGGTGCATTTGCCACAGGGACCTTTCCCTTGCCCTTTTTCCTCGTAAGGAAACTAGGCTCCTTCCATGCTTCCGCGTCGTGTCCTGGGACCTGGGCAGGGCTCGCCTTTCCTTGCGCCTTGGCCTCTGTTCGACTGATTGGGAAGGCATGTGAGGATGCGGTCCGTTCATCTTCCAATGAGTTCGAAAAAAGCGAATGCATAGAACTTTGTGACGCCGGACATTCGGGCGTCTGAGAGAGACGCTGGATGGAAACTCCATCAGGGTCTTGTTCGTTTGATAGGTGCTGTATGATCGAATTGGCAGGTTGGCATGAGAGCCGACGAGGTGAACTGTGTATTTCAACGGATAAGTGGTTGTCGGCATCGGCGTTCCTCTTGCACGTATGATGTTTTCCGGCTTGCTTGTTGAAGTCAACCTCCGCCCGTGTGGTAGTACGTGTCAATTGTAACTGGCCACTCTCTTCCTCTGTATCAAATGCTCCTACTTCAGACACTTTGATCCTCGGAGCACTCGGAACGGATAGCCGGGTCGAGTCTGACCCTTCTTGCCTTCCTACGTTGGTTTTAGGCGTTTCATTTTCGAGCTGTTCACCTGCCAAGCCGATCTCTTGTTCGTCGACGTTGTAGTGTGTGGGCAAAGCTTCTGCGAACAACTTTGACGTGTGTCCTACGGACCTACTTGATTGTCCCTCTCTGGGCGTAGATGTATCAGGAGGTTCAAAGTCTCTTGCAAGGGATGATTGCGAACGTGACAACAATTGACGTTGACGTTGCTGTGATTGCGAAAGCAGTTGTGGTTGTGAATATGATTGGGATGATCCCGTACCAGACGTGTCAGAATTGGGTACCAGGATCTGACCTGTGCCTTGTTTGGTGAGATCTGATCGGGTAACGGGCAGTCCTGGGTGGGGAACTTTCCGCTGAATGTTTTTGCGAACACTAATGGGCATAGGTAAAGAGGGAGATATAAAAGGCGAAGACGAGCTAATTGGAGGCGGAGATGAGTAAGAGGACTGTTGAGAGGAAAGCGGGGGAGCGTGCGCCATTTTCTCCAGAGAGTCACGAGGCGGCGAGGCGAGGCGAAGGGGTGGCGAACGTCTAACGCGTTGCGCAGGCGTAGGTGGTTGAAGAGAACGCGTATCTGGGGTGATTGCGATATTCGCTGTATCCTCTGCATCAGAGGGTAGGTGCGGAGTACTAGGCAAGGCTTCTGCTTCGCTATGTCGTCGGATTCCGCTCCCAGATGTGATTGTCGTAGCTTTGTCTGGAGCAACTGGACTGCCCCTGTCCGAAAGCGACCAGTCCGTTGGTGTGCCTTGCGGTTGTGGCCTGGAGGTTGGCGAGGGCATACGAAGCGGTGGTGTAGGACATCCTAAGGGCCCATAGTGGCAAGATTCGAGGTTGCTTGTGGGATCCAAGCGCGGCTCAGCGTGGACATGAGTAGGCTCTGTCCCCGCATAGGTGTTATTAACAATCTAACTAACTATCATGCATGAAATACACTCACGGTCAGGTCGTTCCTCCACTGCCGGCTTGACTGCGAATCTCCATGGATTAGCCTCGACCGTCTAATCACCGGGGTCAACACATTACGCGTGTTGCGACAATGAACACACCCGCCAGCGTTTAGTATACGCGCGTTTGAAGTCGTGGGGCTGTTCTGGTTTAGGCTTTGCAAGATCTTCAGTGGGTTTGATGGCCGGACATTGAGGGAGAGGAGTGTGCAATGAGGGAGGGGGAGGGGAAGGTGGGAACTTTTCGTTCTTCGCTAGTCCTTGCTCCTTTCGAAGCTTTAAAATGTTTCTGGACCGAAGGTATTAAGCCGGGGCATTGAACATATGCGCAAACTTACCCACCCCCACCATCCTGACGGAGACCTAGAACCCATTCTTTCATGCTACCATCCGATTCGAGATCACGAGGGGTCCCGAACAGGTGTCCACCGACACCCACTGATTTGACATGGTCAATTTCAAGTGATAGGTGGTATAGGGATGTATTTCCAGTCGCATTTGGACCAAGGGGACGCGGAGAGAACATAGGGCGATAACCAGAGATCGAAACGACGGAGAAGCGACAGTCGATGATCTTGCGACCATGGTTGCTATTACAAGGATTAGGAGAGGCAATGCAGGGTCAACGGGGGTCCAACTGACCTCATGTACAGGTCTGCAGCGTCTCTTGAGATGCGAACGGACACTTTATGGTCCTTGTCAGATATCCATGCCCAAACATAACTATTTTCTTGACAAGTGAGAAACTGGAGGACGCCATCAGTGTAAGGATTGGCGAGTATGATGACAAGGAACTCACGTCTGTGAGCTGAACTTTCTTTTTTGCAGATGAAACTGTGGTGTTGAAGAGCTGAGATCCATGTGTTTCTGCAACGTCGAAGAAGTAGTCGCGGATCCACGGGCTCGACATCGACTCGGACATGGCGGACAGCTGACAAGGGCGCTCCTGTCACGTTACGCGTCAGGTCACGTGTTATCCATGTCACATCATGCACGCGCTCACGTGACCAAACCGCGTTAAGGTGTAGTTCAAGAATCAACTCCAACCCAAATACTACAAGACGATGTCGAGACGAAAGCCAGCCCCAGCCGACCACGACGATACGCAGTGCTACTCCGTGCACGGGTATTCTTTCTTTTCCTTCCACCACCATGACGCCGCTCACTCCATACCACAGCTTACCCGACTTTGCTGAAGATCAGCAGGCTCAGCCGAGACAGCCTCCAGAGCGATATCAACCAGGCCAACTCTTACCCACTATCATGACTGGCGAAACTCTCGACCTCGAAGACCGCCCTTCGTCTGCACACGACCAGGGTTCATATTCTGGTCCTTGCCCGAGACCCGACGCCGACCATTTGGGTACGCGCCCTCTGTCCCAGTATAGTCAACACAGTCAAACTTCCAGCCGCTCATTACCCCACCCACCAGCGAGCGTCCCCACTCATGTTATTGGTAATCCTTTCAGCTCGACAACGGACGTGTATGCGTCATATGGTATGGATGGCCTCTCAGTGCCATACAACGGCTCTGTCGCCTCTATTGACCACTTCCGGCATGATACGGAGGCATTTGCTTCAGGTGTATATTCTCATCAAGCCCACCGCCCGCCACGTTCACGTTCACCGACCCCTTTTGGTGACGATGAAGACTATAGGCTCGACGAGAACAACATTGCGCACTACTCTGGCTATTCCGAATCCCACGATACCAGTCATCTTTCTGAAAAGCTTGATCACTATGACGGCTATGATGTCCCGTATGACATATCTCGGTACGCGGACGTCCCAGGGAAAGATCACCAAATGGACGACGGCGAGAAGACGCCTTCATTATCTACTTCCATTGAATCCGACATTCCGGTTGAGACCATGCACTTCGGACCTGCTCCTATTGGCCGCGTGCGGCGTAGACTCAAAAAGAAACGTGTCCAACTCACCAATGGGAACTTGGTTGTCGACCTCAATGTCCCACCAAAGCTCGTCATGCCTTACCGTGGAGAACCAGAAATGACCAAAACCAGATATACTGCTGTTACCTGTGATCCCGACGATTTCGAGAAGGAAAAATTCTTCCTTCGTCAGAACGAGAGTGGGCGTACTACAGAGCTATTTATTGTTATTACTATGTACAATGTGCGTCCTTCGTCTCAAGTCCTCGTCCTTTTAAGTGAGCTAATGGACAGTTGTGTACAGGAAGACGAGGTTCTATTTTGCAGGACCATGTATGGTGTGATGCGGAATATTGCACATCTCTGTTCCCGTAAAAACTCACAGACTTGGGGGCCAGATGCATGGAAGAAGGTTTGCCTCACACTGTGACTCGCTTTTCTCTCAGATTGATGGTGTATTGTAGGTCGTAGTCTGCATCATCGCAGATGGACGAAAAAGGGTTCATCCTCGTGTCCTTGACTGCTTGACCCTTCTGGGCGTTTACCAACCCGGAGACCACATGAAAAACACGGTAAACAACAAAGAAGTAACCGCCCATCTATTCGAATATACAACTTCCTTTGCCCTAGACCCAAACATCCAGTTCAAGTATCCGGACAAGGGCATAGTGCCCACGCAAATCATTTTTTGCATGAAAGAAAGGAACCAGAAGAAGATCAATAGCCACCGATGGTTCTTCAATGCATTTTCACCAATGCTACAGGTGGGTGAATGGGAATCTGTGTAAAACTAGATTGATCCGTGTGTCGTAGCCAAATGTGTGCGTGTTGTTGGATGTTGGGACACGCCCAGGGAATAACAGCATCTATCGGCTGTGGAAGACATTTGACGTCAACTCCAACGTCGGTGGTGCTTGTGGAGAGATTGCAGCTTACAAGGGAAAGAACTGGAAATACCTCTTGAACCCCTTGGGTAAAGTGGCTCGAATACATGACGCACAGCCTGCACTAATTGCCCTTACAAAGTCGCTGCACAGAACTTTGAATATAAGCTGAGCAATATCTTGGACAAGCCCACAGAGAGCATGTTCGGGTATATCAGTGTCTTGGTGAACATGTTTGCTCTATTAGTGAAACCACAATTCACGTGCACATAGCCTGGCGCGTTTTCAGCATACAGGTGCGTGTACAAGAGACATTGGAGTGCTCTTTGTGACCTCGTTGGATGTGTATAGGTACATTGCTTTGCAGAACGATAGAGATGGTCATGGTCCCCTTGCCTCCTACTTCAAAGGCGAGGTTCTCCATGGCAGCGATACGGACATTTTCACATCGAACATGTGTAGGTAGCTGTTACTGCTTACCCGATCGCACACTAATATGAGGTAGATCTCGCGGAGGATGTAAGGGACTTGCGATTTTTGTGGGACTCCAAATTTATGGTTTCCAGCGTATTCTTTGTTTCGAGCTGATAGCGAAAGCAAATTCTAGCTGGTATGTTCTCGCTTTACCGCCCTCGAAATCCATTCATCTGATCATTCTTTAGGGTGCTCAAATATGTGAAAGGGGCCATCGGTGAGACTGATGTTCCCGAATCGCTACCAGAGTTTATTTCTCAGCGTCGACGATGGCTGAACGGTTCTTTCTTTGCCACGGTCTATGCCATCGCACATGTCGGTCAAATTATGCGTAGTGGGCACAGTCCATGGAGGAAAGTGACACTGCTCGTGGAGACGGTGTACAACTGCATCAGCATGGTGTTTTCGTGGTTTGGAATCGTGAGTTTTGTGTTACACTCGCATATGTCTAATGCCAAGTTGGATTGTCTTAGGGAAACTTCTACCTATTCTTTGTGAGCAGTTGATCTGTATTTGTATGGATAGGTTAGGCTGACAAAACTGGCAAATAGGTCATACTAAGTTCATCCTTGGAGGATAAGTCATTTGGGTTGACAAGTATCCAGTACTTCAATGCCATAGTCCAAGTACGTCGCATCCGGTTCTTGACGAGCTACATCCCGATGAATGCCAAGTATTTCCTAGCTTCGATCATCATCGCCTGTTTCCTTATGTCGATGGGAAACAAGCCGAGAGCGTGTGTTCCGGTTCCCCCCTGGTCGCTTCAAGTGCTGAACTCGTATTCCAGTGCGCATCTCAAATACAAGCTTGCATCAATCTTTCTGGCTGTCTTGATGATCTATCTGATTATCGCATCTGTGCTCTGTGGAGTCGCAGCTGCCTCCCAAGCCGGAGGGAGTGTTGCCCTGTTGAGCATTGCTGTCACTTACGGAGGTAGGTCTCAGTGCATTGTGGAAATTGGAAAAACCGTTCACTGATTGTACACCGTACGTCTTGAACGTAAATTGTTGGCACGCAGTCTATGTTTTGAGCGGCCTATTTGCGTTCGACCCGTGGCATCTCTTGACAAGTTTCGTGCAATACCTGCTGCTCACTCCGACATATGTTTGCGTCTTGAGCATGTGAGACCTCTCATAAGTACCTCATGGAAAGGTCGAACTGACTTGTGCACACCAGATATGCATTCTCGAATCTAAATGACGTTTGTGTTCCTTCACCTGCCCATCCGCGTCTCATCGAGGTTGTATTTGTTCGCACATGTAGATTTCGTGGGGAACGAAACAAGACGCGGTACCCGACGCTGATCTTGGATCCGCCGTCCAGGACTCCCATTCTCAAGTGGACATCAAGGTGCTCGCAGAAGCGGCGGACGTGAACGGGATCTACGAGGAAGCCCTCGAATCGCTGCGCGCCGCCAAGTTTGCCGACGTTAGTAGTGCCAGGGAAGGTGCCAAGACCAAGCAGGGTGCAAGAAGAAAGACGGCGCCGAAAGTGATGAACGAACGGGAAAAGGAGCAAGCTGCAATAGACTATTATGCCAACGTGAGAACGAACGTGTTGTTGACATGGGTGTTGTCGAATGTGGGTTGCTTTTCAAGGACAACGCAACGTTGGTGCTAACGATTGTTTGGAACGCGCAGGGCATGCTCCTCTTGTTGATCCTCTCAGGTACGGATTCTTCGAGTACATTTAGCTCGGACGCAGGTGTGTCGCGGACCAAGGCATACTTGATGTTCATTCTAGCATTCGCCGCGATCACAAACATTGTGGTAAGTGTTACGTCGTTTGTGGGAACTGCGAGAAGAGTAAACTGATACGTGGGCGATGTGAAGCGTTTGGGGGGGTCGACATTATACCTGTTGACCAGGATATTCACGCAGTAAAAGGCTGAGCTGCGACGTACAACTTCCGCTGATATATATATATATATATATACATACTATTCGTCGCGCACGATAGGTACACGTATACGAAGCCAAGATTAGCTACCAGCATGCGAAACTGAGTATGAGCATGCAATACCAGATCATCTGCAGGAAGACATTCAGGCAAACAAGTAATCGTAGAATGATCCCTTGTCAGTCCCTACGGCCCCAGCAAAACCTTTGTCGAGTTTCCTCTTGCGCCTTGCAGCCGATTTGCGAGGGGTAGGTAAACGATGGGAAGATCTACGAGCGGGGGAAGGGGAAGAAGTCGAACGAGGGTATAGCGTGCGCAAGCGGTCTCGGTGGGTGCGGGCGCGCGAGGGCGTGGAGTTGTCATCTTGTTCCCGAGATACAGTGTCAGGAGGGGATCCAGGGTCGTGAGGACGAGAGAGTGTGCACGTAGTGTACGCGGACGGCGCTGCCGAGTCGTCGGACTCTGCATGAGCGGAGAGGGACAGAGATTCCATGGATGCTACGAAACCACGGTCGTC
>JBBPUK010000031.1:17742-64502 GCA_038094635.1 Tylopilus cervinicoccineus | reverse complement strand
TCGTTCGAGTCGATGCCAGAGTTGGATTCGCCGACATCAGACCAGGAGGCAGGAGAGGAAGGACGGTCTTCTTCGATATCGGAGAGGGGTAAATGTCCAGGGACAGAATCGATGTCGGAGGAGTCCGTGGCGTCGTGATCAGAGGTGTCCGTCGTGTTGAAGTCGGAGAAGCTGGCGTCGGAAATGTGGACATCGGAGACGTCGGTGGAGGGAGGCGTATCGAGCAATCGAGATGCGGGGTTGATACGAGGGTCCGGGCGGGTAACGTTGGGGCGGAGGAGGTACGTGAGGCGATAACCGTCCGATTCCTTACCTGAGGGGCGATGTGAGTAGGTGGAGAGAGGAGGACACGGGAGGGACACACTGAAGCTGACAACGCCGTACCACCTTGCGACACAGTGGACGACGTATCTCTCGAAGCCGCCGTCGTGACTGCCAGGGTCGGCGAGAGAGGGGGCGGCCTTGACAGCCCAGACGAGTCTTCCGGCCTCCCTCGCCACTTCCCTGATGTCCTCCCTGCCGCCGACCGGGTCGCCAGGAAAGTGGAGAAGGTCCCTTGTTTGATCGGGATTCAGGTAGGTCCCGCCTTGGAGCCATGCCACGAGGTGGGTCTCTATGGCTTTCACGAGGTAGGGAGAGGATGGACGTGCGCGGAGGGTACGGCGGGCGCCACGCAGGGAGAGGGAGAAGAGGCCGGCAGAGGCCGTGTGGGGGAGGGAGGGCGGAGGACGCGAGGGGGGCAGGGGAATCGTCCGGGGCAGATAAGACGGCAAGGGGTGCGGGAAGGTGGACGCAGGGAGCTGCAGGGGATGGGCAAAGTCGAGGGTGGTTGGGAGGGCGATGTGCGGGTTGTGCGTGAACCTGGCTGGGACGGGGGTCAGTCGAGGCAGGCAGCGAGCGGGGAGGGGGCGGTGGGGGCACCATTCTCGCGACGTCTTGCCCAGCGCTTTCCCTCTGGCTCTGGGCGGTCTTTCTTGGCCCTGGGCTGGGGCCCGCGATCCTGGACATGCGCGAGTCGATCTGCGGGCGTTGGACTGCGGGCGACGGCAGGAGAGGCCAGCAGAACGGGTTGCTCGACGTCGGGCATGCTCAGCTCAGCTCAGCTCAGCGCTGCTCAGCTCAGCCTTCCACCTCGAGGATGACCATCTATAGCCTCTACGTCTTCGACAGGTACTCGACGTCCACGTCCCCGACGACACGCTTACGCTGACCCACCAGACACTGCGCCTGTGTCTACTACCAGGACTGGCACCGCACCAGACACCTCAAACCCGCCGTCGAGGGCCGCATCCTCGACGCCGTCTCCCGCGCCGTCGCCCCTCAGCCCGTCGACACCACCCCCAACGACTCTGCCTTCAGCAGCCCTCGCAACACCCTCTCCTCCTCCACCGGCGTCGTCGTAGCCATCGGCCAAGATGCCTCTGCCCCTTCACAGACACCGCCAGACACGCCAAAGTCCAACGCCCTTCCCTTCGACGAAGAGGCAAAACTCGTGTACGGCGTCGTCTTGTCGTTGCGCAACATGATCAAGAAGTTGTCTACGAGGTACCACCTGCCCCGTTCTCTCTTGTTCTCCACGGTCTGACTCTTGTCCGCTAGGGACGAGCAGTTCACGAGCTACCGCACCTCCACCTACAGACTTCACCTATATGAAACATTGTCAGGCTACAAGTTCGTCTGCCTCAGTGACCCGGCCACCGATGGTCTACGCTTCGTCCTCCGGCAGATCTACAGCGGTCCCTTTGTCAATTTCGTGGTCAGGAATCCCCTCGTGCCAATCGACTCTCGCGTCCAAGGCATCGACAACGAATACTTCCGTGCTAGCGTCGACCGTCTCGTCCGTGGGTTGTCTGTCTTTGCTTGACAGAACAGGTAGAGGGTATGTTCTATGCGTGTGTGTATACTACACTATGACATGCGACCTTCATCGAGTACAAGTGGCAGCTTGACCTCCAGATTGTCTACTGTCCTGTTGTTCCAGCTGTTTTCTGAGCACGTTCATCAGCGACATCTTCATCTCTGTCTCCTGCTTGCTCTCCCCCTTGTCCCCGGCCGTCTCGTCCGTATCCCCTGCCACTGCCACGTCTAGCGCCAACTTGGTTTCACCCAACCGCAACATGTCTTCCTCAATCGTTCCTCGCGTTATCAGCTTCACCACATCAACGTCCCGTTTCTGCCCTATCCGGTATGCACGGTCCTGCGCCTGTCGATCGTTGTGCGGGTTGAAGTCTTGGTCAAACCTGACAACCAAACCGGGTGAGGCAGGTCACAGCTACACACATCGTTCCGACTCACATGATGACAACGCTGGCGGCTGTCAGATTGATGCCCATACCCCCCGCCTTCGTAGAGAGGAGAAAAACAGGTATAGATTCGTCCTCTGTGAACTCGTCGACGAGCGATTGCCGTACGTCTACGGCCGTCGAACCGGTTAGCAGCGAATATTTAATATCCCTCTGCTTGAGGACTGCTTGGAGGATATCTAGAATTTGGGTAAACTGTGTCACACGTCAGTTCATACGCATGCTTTGGGAAAGAGCCTTGACTCGCTTGAGAGAAAATCAAGACTTTCCGCTTCTGTTGGGCATAGTCCTCGAGGAGTCGCAACAGCACGGTGACTTTGCCAGCATCAAGGAAACACTTTTCGTTCTGAATGTACTTTCGCGTCGACTTGCCGCGAATCAGCACGAGACCGAGGATCAATCACAAGATATACACACCTTGTAGCCCTGGCAAAAGAACTGCAACTCGGCATCCGTCATAACTTCCATGTCCTCCTTTACATACTGGAATACAGCCCCTCGTTTCTTAAAGTCGGGTTCCTTCAGCAGTAGTTTGGTGATCGATGTGAGGATTTGATCTGTATAGAGTTTTCTGAAGAGCATCGGATGCGAGGCTGCCTTTCGTAGCTCCATAAGCACGTTCGAGCTGTTCTCGGCGTACTTGTCCTTGACCCGTAGCGTCTTGGTGGCTTTCTTATTCCCGGACTTTCCCGTGCCAGTTGGGGTCGACGTGCCCGACGTGCTGGGGGTGTTGGATTCTACTTCTAGTATAGTCTTCCTAGATCGTTGCAAAGCATCGTTGTAAATGGACCTCTGTAGCTCGGTCATGTCACACCATTCTATTCGCTCTGTCTTCTGAGGAAGGTCTTTCAGCACCTAAAGAAAAGTAAGCAACACTGGGGTACGTCCGTAGTCTTCTGCACGTACCTGGTCTTTCCGTCGCCGAAGGACAAAGGGTGTCATCATCTTCTTCGCCCGCGAGATTCGCTCCTGTGAGAGCAGTGCAACTTTGGCATCGCCCTTTGTTTTGAAGATCGCACGCAACGAATCCATGGTCTCCCCAAGAAGGTTCGGGAGGATGAAGTTGAGCAACGACTGTCAGTAAGTTAGACCAACATCTTCACATAGTGTAAACAAACGCACTACGAGCTCTTGCAAATTGTTCTGCAGAGGCGTGCCCGTCAAGAGAAGTCGCCACCTAGCGTCAAACTTTAAAAGGGCCTGATAGCGTTGAGATTGGAAATTCTTCAATACATGGCCCTCGTCGAAGACAATGCACTGCGACGTGTGTGAGCGGTGGTATTTATCTCCGTAGCTTGAGCACACTCACATCCCACTCCATTCTTCGGAAAAACTTGCGGTCCTTTTCATCACCTTGTGCCAAGTTGTACGTTGTAATCAGTACTTCCCAACCACCATCGTTCTTAGCACGACGTTGACTGTCAATGAGGGTTTGTCGAAGAGCTGGTCGCTCCTCTTTACCGGCATAGTATGTCTGAATTGATATCGAGGGGGCGAAGCGAGCAAATTCTCTACACCAGTTTTCTAGCGTCGACGATCTGCAAAGGCATTGGTCATCAAACACGTAGCAGCATCTAAAGACATACGGCACTATGACAAGATGTGGGCCGACGTTCCCCCGTTCCTTCAAGTGAGCAAAGAAGCTGATGACCTGGATGGTTTTGCCAAGTCCTGATGTACATTGTTTCAACAGGTGCTGGGCAGGAGGCAAATGCTAAACCCACTCACCCATTTCATCGGCGAGTATACAGCTGTACTCCTTTTCATAGAGCAGATATAACCAGTTGATACCCAACAGTTGGTAATCCTTCAGTAGCACCCCTGGCGTCAACATTGCAGGCTGTTTCGCAAAGTACTCTTTCGTCGCCGATTTGACGGAGTTGAGATTCAATGTGCCTTCCTCAACTTCGTCTGTCACGGAAGACATATTTTTCGACGCATCCTCTTTGCCTTTGCCCTTGCTGTTGACACTGTCTGCGGACCAGGATGCGATTGCTGCTCGTAGATTCGCACCTATGCGTTCGCATTTCTCGAGGACATTGTCAACAGCACCATATCCACCAAGTACCCTTTGACAGTCCTCAAATAGTCGAGGACTTATGCCTGCGGGTCCGGCTTTCTTCCTGCCCTGACCTAACTTGACCATGACATCATCTACGGAAGTAAAAGGTCTGAGGGATACGATTTTGTCGGCCTGCTCCGAACTGCAACCTAACGGTAACTCAGTAAACTCGGGCTGAGACCGAATTTCACTGGTCTTACCGGTCAACTCCTGCAACCCTTCGGTATTCGCCGTGTTGAGGAAATCCAACGCCCCTCTTGTTGTATCGTTCGTAGGTGGACTTTGAGAGTGCCCGGCTTCACCCTCGCTGTCTGACTTGTCGGAGTCAGAGACAACCTTATTGATGCGTCTGCGCCGTGGGATGACGAGCGGCGTGGAGGGAGATGTAGGCGACGCAACCATCAGGGTGGACGAGGCCGAAACAGCGGATGTTGGCGTGGATTGGTTGGTATCCAGTATAACCCTGTTTGCATAAATAGAAGACTTCTTCCCCTTCTCCCTCAGAGCGGCACGGCTGGCTTTAGTAGCCTCGTCAACCTCGGCAACTCTGCCTGTCTCAGAAGGGGGATCTGAGGGGGTGATAAGCTTAGGTGACCTGGACTCGGGTTTCCACAAAGGATCGTCCAGGAGGTTGGTTGCCTTCTTCTCATCCCCACCAGCTTGCGCCCATGCGGCCTGTACGAGGTTAATATCACGCTCGATGTTAGAGAGCCTGAACATCGCGAAAGCATCTTTGTTGTGTACCGTGTCTCGAGGCACTGTAGGCTCTGACGTACCAGGGCGCTCTCCCCGAAGTATGCGAGACCGAGCGGTTACGGATGGCTCAAGGGAATGTCGGATATCCGGCATGGAATCGTCGGACGATGTAGACAGTCCACCTAAGCTCACGTTTGCTTTCCGGCGTTGTCCTAAGCGCTGTATTTCGGGAGAGTCGGGCGTGCGCGTGGCTAGGACGGGGAGTGTGTCGGAGGAGCCTCCGTGGTTAATACGCTTTCTGGGTGGACCATCTTCCGCGTAACCATCCACCTCGGTCAATCTCCGTACGTCTCCGCCATGGCTACGCGTGAATGACGCGTAAACTGCTCTTCCACCGTTCACAAGCCCACTCGAGGCGGAGAGGGGGTCTGGGTGGTGGGGTTGAGCGGGATGACCCCATGGAGTGTAACGACTTGGGCCCGCCATCGAGAGCGCGTCGTGTGGGTTGTGCTGCTGCTGGGACTGTTGATCAGCTTCTGGACTGGAATTGGGAACGAGAACGATGCCATGTGTGGTTGACGGGGTGGTGGGTGGGTAGTAGTGCGCGGAGGCTGAGGCGTCCCTGGACTGTGGGGGCGGGGTAGCGAACAAGAGCGCTGGACTGTTGGTGGGGAGGATGTGCGAAGAATCGCGCTCAAAGGTGTCCTGACGTGTTGTCTTGCGGAATCTCAGTCTATCAAGGGCAGCTTTCTGTGGAGACGACGGGCGTCTTGTAAGAAAACAAACAAAAACTCGACTCGAACACGACAAACTCTATTGGATTCGGCGTCGCCTTCCATAGACATGAACACGGTCAAGAAATGTGCGGACGATATACGAAGCAGGGAAAAGACCACCACCTCCGCCCAAGCGTGGTGAGAGACGGGAGACAGACAGAGCCAAGTCGCAACGCTGAGGACGTCGGAGAGTCAATGCATGTGGCAAAAGTAAACTATATTTCTCTATCTACTGTACACGAGGAACAAAAGCTGTACAAAAAGTGCAGGGAGAAATCGAACGACCGAGTAGACGCGACAGTCGAGAGGCATACGGTGTACAACAGAGTGCAGAGTGTGCACGAACAAAGGCCGAAGAGTGTGAGCACCAGACCAGCGTGGGTCGCGGTGGACGGGGTACGCAGAGCAGACAACGAGAGCAACGTCATGCCTTCAGGGAGCAAGGCTTGACCATGCAGGTGTTGGGATGGCGGTGGCGTAGATGGGCTCGGAGAGGAGATGGTCACCCGAATCGATGAGACGTCGACCAAGCTTCGAGAGTAAAGGCGACAAAAAGGATCAATCAATCTTGGGTACAGTCAGGAGGAACGCAGATGCGTGGCGCACGTCAAGAACGACGACCTGCACATCATCTGTCGAAAAGATCCAGATAAATGCTCCGATTTAATGACCAGTGACGTGTAGATAATGCTGATGACAACGACGGTCTTCAACAACGACGAGAAACAATCCGATGATCAGTACTGCTGATTTTCCCAAAGCCACGATAGTGGACGCACTGAGATGAACAATATTGTAGGCAAACACTGGTTTGTTTGTTTTATTTACACCGACACGATGAAGGGAAGAAGTGGAACGGAAAGTGGAGTCAAGTGCACTTTGGTTTCATCACTCCTCGGCCCAGGGAGGTGTCGTCCAAAGGCTGGAATTTTAAGCATGTTTCATACCTGCTTGTCAGCCTTTGCGGCGTATTATAGGGTGGGAAACACCATTTGACGTGGGGACAATCTCCCAACAGATCTGCCTCAACAGAGGGAGAATAAAACGCGGTTCAAGCTTCATGGGTGCAAGTATCGTCTGTATGTTCCTCGAAAAGGTCTGCTGAGTGCGTATTCCGAGTGCATTTTCCACCACAAAAAGAATTAAATTTTCAAACAGTGGAAGATGACAATTAGAGGGATGAAACGACGACGACGGACCGAAACTAGCGCTGAATGCTACATTTGTCAGTATGAATGGGCTGACCTTGGAATGAAGTATGCCATATCAGAAGCCAGAACAGCATCCATGATCTGAACGGGTGGATTGGGACGGACGGACAAGAGGAAAGGAAAAGGGAGGGGAGGGGAGGAGAGGGAGATGGTGGTGGTTCGAGTTCAAGAGGGATGCGACAATTTCGGCAGTTACCCAGCTCAAGGCACTTGCCGCGACGGTCCTCGAAATGGCAGTGAGCTGCGGCTGGCGCGTCTCACTCCCGTTCACATCCACCTCAAACGCCATGCTCGCCTTCACCGACGTCTTATTGCTCCTGGGGTCGCTTGCGATCTCTATAGCGATTCTCGTACCGCTCACCGGCGCGATTGTCAGGTTTAGGGCTCACTACAACCCAAAGGGTCTCCAGCTCGACCCGGAGGGTGGGGTACAACCACATACCGGTCCAGTTATCACTTCCTTCTTTGCCATGTTGGTGAGGGTTTACAGGATTGAGGTGCGGTTTCCTACCTTGCTTTGATGTTCGTGCACCGTGGAGCTTGTCGCCTTTAAAATACGACAGGGATGGCCGGGAATGTACAAGGGGCTCAGTGTGTTTAGTTTCCCGTGAATTACACGCAACTACTGACGATGCATGCATCAGTGCCTACCCTTTTGTCAACTGCCATCGTCACTCTGTTCTTGTTGCTCTTTCTAAGTGACAGTAACCTTCGCCACGGGACTTACACCACTCCATCTACTGGTGTCCTGGGAACTCTGGCATACAGCTTATTCGCTATGTTGATATCCTTGCCCCAGACAATCATAACCGACCGGTGAGTCTCTCAGTTTTCAAGCCCTCGGACTGCAAAAGCTCATACTATGGCAGAGCGATCACCACGCCACATAAACTACCTTACTTCAACGCTATCTATTCCCTGCGTATCTTGTTGACGCCTACCGAACGTCGGCGCCCATGGATCCTGTACCTGACACCCGGTCTCCTCGCCGCACAGGTCTCACATATTGTATACGTCGTACTCGGACTGAGGACTGTCCGACAGTTGCTTCTCCCTGAACTTTCCCGACCTGGCTTTCCTTCCAGGGGAGATGTCTCCATGGTCAGGCTGACCATATTTTTCATCCTCGCATTGGCTAGCACGGTCATCCTTACACCTCTCGAAGTTATTTCCACCAGGCTAGCTATACAGCGAAACCATGCCGCGCCTGAGTTTAATTCGGTTTCGCAGGAGGAGGGTGATGCCGAAGAAGCATTAGAATACTCTGGAATTGATGAGGACGTCATTGGGTACGTACTCTGTTTGATCAAATATATATTGGCGCTGAAATCGAACTGGTAGTCTGAGAACCGAGCGGGAGCCTTATGTTGGTCTGGTTGACTGTGCGAAGAGAATCATCGATGAGGAGGGCTGGAGTGCTTTGTACCGCGCCTGGTGGCTAACAATGTTGGGTTGCCTCAGTGGTGCATTCTCTTGATGATCTTTCTGCGATCTGGCAGGACGGTGTATTGATCTGCTGTATGGCGCTCTTGGAATAGAGATGTGTCACTCGTTCTTGAAATTTACCTTGCTCGACTGTCGAGCTTCAAGAGTTTCACCTGTGATTTCAATTGGTATGCCTGTACATCTTATGCTTGAATGTTGCACTCAAGTTCGAAACTGGGTGTCACATCTATTTCGCTGTCTTACTACCTCCTTCGTCGTGTCGTCGCCACGGGAGCTGGCCTCGGCGGGAAGGGGTTATACCGACCGGTTTCACCATCTAGAATCCGGAATAGGGAGGCAGAGAATAGGTATCAGGGTAGAATAAAAGTATATTGGTCCTGAAGAAGACGCGCAGGCCCTTGCCACTCTGAGAATACAACGAAACCACTCGCAACAGCACAAGGAAAATTCTCTGCACCTTCAGGATTTCCCTCCAACCATTGTCTCTCAGCGATTTCGGTCTTGTTGTGCAGGCTAGTTGCCAACAAGGCAGAACGACAATCCTCGGAAACCTTGACATTCGCAGGAATAAACCTTGTTTAGATTCATGACCGGGACCACCAGGACTACGATTCCGGGCTTTAGTAAAATTCTATCTTCATTAGCGTCTCGTGAAACACAGCGTTCGTAATGTCTATCCTGTTCCATCCCTTTCTTTCTGAGTAGTGACAGGCACGTCATGAGCAACCCCCGGTGTGACACCATTCTGAAGAGATTGCCCAGCTAAAGGTTCCAGATTTGTGGTGACAGCCCCACTGGTCTGTCCTGTTCCTGCGCCCCGTGACATCAATGAATTCAGCAAAATGGCTAGCCCACTCATTTGTGCCGACTGAAGTAGCGAAACATTGATTTCCAAACTCAACATCGTGCCATTTGACGTTGATCCTTTGAGAACTGCAGCTGGTTGGGGTTGATCTGGGGGTGGTACAGATGTCGCAGGAACGGGAACTATTCCAAGTGCGTGCAAAGCGGAGAGGGAGGTGACAGGTAACTGCACAGGTATAGGACCCGTCGACGGGGTGTAGTTGGTAGAAGCAGCAGTCGTTTGGGGCGTGGTCAAGGGAGTAGAGTAGAACGCAGAAGTGCCTTGCGCGCTAGTACTGTACTGGTGTGTATAAGCATAGGAATACGTGCGATAGTACTGGGAAGGGGTCGCTTGCGTGTAGTACGTCGGTCGGAATGTTGTTACCGTTGCCTGCGCAGAAGTGGGCGTCGACGCAGCCCGTTTTTCACGTTGTGTTGCATCTAGCTCGTTCCTTGCATTTCGCAATTCGGAGCTGACCGCTGCTGTCTCGGACCTCTCGACCTCTAGAATGGACTGTGCAAGGACATATGCTTGTCCATTAGGGGAGGGGCGCTGTCATTGCGATCGTTGTAGAAGGATGAGGCAATGTGTGGAAGTCGACTCACTGTCCCCGCTTTGATCTTCGCCCGGTAGAGTCGATCTTCAAGCCTTTTTAGCCGTCTGTGGCAGTCCAATGCAAATTGCGTCTCTGGAGATTGATAGACTCCGGATTGACATCCTGGGCCAACAAGTTTTTCCCTCACCTTCTATTTCTCGTTGAATGTCTTGGTGACTCGCCTTTTCTTTACCCTTTGACCGCTTGCGCTTCAGGAGTGAGCTCAGGTCCTCGTTTGGTTGCTGGAAGACGTGATACGGCAGCAGCCTATTGACGGCATCGGCTACGTCCGTAAAAGGTGCGTCTACATCTGGGTGTAGGACTGCAGCATGATCGGCTGCAAGACAGGCTGCGAAACTTGAGAGGCGTTGTAAAGCAAAGCTCGGCGGTACCATTTCTCCACGCACCCCGCTGCAGTTTGCTGGATGATCGGGAGCTCCTCCTCTGACCTGGCTTTTGGACATGCAGCTAGATTGGCAATCGGGGTACCAGGAGAAGGGGTGGACTTCGTGGTCGACGGTCCTGCCACTGTGGACTGGTGGCGAGCGGTGGGGGTTTGTATGTCATGAGCCGTGGATGACCAGGAAGGCGGTTTGGGCGACTGCTGGACTGGAAAGGTCTGAACGAGAAACGAGCCTTGAGCATTCAACATTTTCCTAGACTTTGTTGTGTTTGGTATGGTTTGCCTGGTGTCAATCCCCGTGACCGCGTGAATAGCCGCCCACCCATCAGTCCATTTAGGGCCGGCTCGTAGCTACTTGTCATTGCGGCGGTCGCAGCAGTAATACAGACTTTAACTTTTTCAACCAATCTGCAGCCTGAGCAACTTCCTCGGCATTGCTACTCGCAACCCGTTCTAGGTACTCCTTCGCTAGCGACAGGTCACCACCAGGGGTCACCATCTGGTGTCGAGCCACATAGACGCTAGACTTGGCGTAGTCCTGGACCGGCCGCTCTGCAGGGTGTGAGCACATTTATTCGTGTCGGACCATTCACGAGAAAAATAATCGGTCACCTTCTGCGCGACATATCTCGACCACCCTCCGGTGATAAGCGACAGCCTCAGAGGACTCCTCCAGCTCCTCATACAACCTTGCCAGTTTCAAGTTTATCGTGGTCTCTCGGGCATCAGCACCTAGCAAAGCACGCTTAAGGCATTCCACAGCATCCTTTAGTCTACCATAAAAACATTAGCATGTCCTGGACCCTATACAACAGTGATCTTACCGTCCAATTTCTTCGTAGCAAGATGCTTGAGCCTGCCAGAGGCGTACGTCGTATGGGCTGTGCCAGTGAGATCGGGGAAAGAAAGCCCGTCAACAAGTACTCACCGAAGAGCCGTAGCTCGTTGATAATAGTAGAGGGCATATTGGTGCATGCTCAGCAGCTCATAGGCCTGACCAAGACCATACCACGCTCTGTAATCTTTCCTGTTGACGTCTACACGACGTTAAATCGGTTGGTTTTTTCTGTAATCATCTTCAACATGTCATGACCTACCGACTGCACGTCGATATGCCTCGATTGCCGCATGCGAGTTCTTCATTTCAACATATTCATGACCCATGAGTGTCCAAGCCGATAGATACGTCCGATCTAGTTCAGTCGCGCGTCTGAAATATTTTACGGCCTTCTCGTGCTCAGCGCGAAGCGAATAATGGTTTCCTGTGGCCGTCCAATCCGTCCGTGGTCAGGTTTGCGTCGAGACAATAATCACTCACCAACCAGGCAACATACTTCAGGTCGATCTTTGTCAAGTTCGAGGAATTCATGGGCAAGGCGAGAGAGCTTCAGACGATTTTCAGTCACGTAGAGAATATTCGAGTACACGTCGATATCATCGACTCGGTATGGGGCGACAGTAAGAATTTTTTCAAACTGCTTTTCAGCTTGACCAAAATCTTTCGGCAGAATCGCATGAGTCGACAATCAGACGAAATAAGAGATGTACTCTGCTGACCGTGTAAGTGATATAGAACACAAGCACGTAGACTCATCACCCATGGGCTTCCTCGGAAGAAGTCCTCGCCCAGAAGACGATCGCACATCAACAGTTCGTTTTCCGTTGGACTGTTTAGTTCGTTCATCGTTTTGATTTGAAAAAACTGTACGAGTGGGTGACTCGCGGGTAGAGGAAGCAGCGGCAGTAAAGATGACAACTGAAAGAATCAGTCATGGACATGGACAAAGACTTGGATTCGCACACCTCTTCTCCATCTCCAATACACCGACCTAGTAGAGCCCATGCGGACCAATTCCACGGGTATCGACAAATAGACAAGATTATGCTCTCAATCGCCTCTTCTCTTCTGTTGAGACGCAAAAGGAAAAGACCCTTCCTGTCGATCGCGGGCATGAGACCGGTCGCAAAGTTGTTGGAAGAAGTTGCCCATACAAAAATAACAACCAAGGATCGGTAGCGCTCTTAACAACATCCAGATGATACAGTAAGGATCGGTTGAAGGGTATGGGTGGATGTCCTCGAATGTCTGGACGCAGCAATATTAGCAAACTGTGTACTTGGAATGTGCCAGTGGACTTGAACTCACTGTAGTGTTTATACCAATCTCTCTCTGTTTTCTTCTCGCTGATCTTCATTCAGGTCTTTCGTCAGCCTCACGTGGACTCTGCTGGCTGAACCTACCAAAAATTGGCAGTATATAGACAAGAATTGTGCTTTGTTACTTCGACAGTTGCGCAGCGCGTGCACCACTCTGTTAAAATCTTTGGATATAACATAGGCCTGTGCTGCGAAAAGAGCAGCTTCCTCTGCTTGCTCGAGGTTCGCTTCGTGTTCGTGAGTCGTAGATGGCTCAGGGGATGTCTTGTGGCTCTCGGGCGCGATGGTCGATCCAGCAGCCAAAGCTGGTGAGGTGCCAAATACAAGTGAAGAGCGAGGAGAGTACGCGCGTGCGGGTGTCGATGTCGAAAACACGGTTCTTGACTCAGCAACAAGTGCGTCTCGCTTGTGTTGTGGTATCGATAGATAAAGTTCGGCGGACCTAAGCACGGTGTACTTTCAATGTTAGGTGCTTGCGACGAAGCGCAGCGATATACCATTTACCAGCAACGACGAGACCTCTCTCTGAACAGTCTCTGATGGAGTCGCGCAATTCGCGCACGAGATGCAAGTCCATGTTGACGAGAAAGTGGAACACGCCGACGCGCGCCGTGTTCCCACCCACACCAGGCTGTACAGTTTTGCTTCTGAACGTGCACGTATGTGCCCTTGCGAGTAGGCCTCGCACGCATTCCAGCCTGCCACCCCGAACACGACAAGGACCGCTGGAACATGTTCATCCAGGCTGTCGCGATCCTCGCTCTTCTGCTGGCGACTAGGTTATATGTGGTGCTATCCAAGCCTTCACCAAAGCCGCGAAAAAGAAGTGATGGCGAAACATGCGTTTTGGCTGTCTTCCTCGGTTCAGGTTTTCTGAAAACCCTCTTGTCGCCATTGTATCTCATCACCTTGTGTGGACTTAGGTGGGCATACCAGCGAAGCACTGATGTTGGTCTCGTGCTTGGACTTTTCCCGCTATTCGCCACGAATTTATATCGTGAGCGAGGGCGACACTCTGAGCATGAACAAAGCTATCTCTTTAGAACGTTCTAAAGCGATACGCTGTAGCCCTATCTCCGTCAGCTCTCGTTATCCGTTCCGATTTCTGTCGACGTTCTGATGGTGTTTTCTAGGATTCCGGTGACCAGAAAGACTACGAAATCGTGTCAGTTCCCCGCGCCCGGCGTGTGCATCAGCCGATCTGGACGATTCTTCCTACAATCACGCATTCCGTCTTGGCCTGCATATCTCTAGTAGCAATAACACCGCTTCTCAACAGAAACTTGTTTGGAGCTCCCTTTGCGGACCTGTTGATACTGAATGGCCCTGGTACCTGTGTAACGCTTTACTCCGCCGTAATGGTGAATAAGGTGGGTTCCATACATCGAGCGAGCACCCCACAATCATGACATATTCTGTCCAGCTACTCGGCTTGCCACATCCGAAAGTGATATACATAGAATCGTATGCGCGCGTACACAAGCTCTCTTTATCTGGGAAAATTCTGCGCTGTTTCGTGGACAAGTGTGCATGTCCGAAATATTCCCTCGCAACCCCATTAATCGTTGAACAGATTTCTGGTCCAGTGGTCAACCCTGTTACCAGGCGGTGGCCGTGAGGAATACTACGGATGTTTGGTTTGACGTGATAGAGCTTATAATACGGTGGCCTGCTGAAGTTTGATTAGCCGCTGCTGCTCAGCGATGCCCAGACAGGGTCAGAGTCTGGGATTGCCCGGACTTGCCGGATCTTGGCATCTACTTACATCTTGGAACGATAGAACATTCGATATCGCCAAGTGCTGGTCTCTGGGCTGCAAAACAACGGCTCGGTCGATAAGCGGTGGTGGCACTGGCACGATTGAGTTGCCATGGCATGGTTCAGCATTGTACACCAACAGCGACCATGTGAAGGCAACCCTGCTGGGAAGGACGTACACATGTCCAGTACAACATCGATTTTCATTTCCTGGTCCAGCGATCTTCCCCGCTGTTTCCACCTCTTCTCGGCGGACTTGCGCTTCGGCCTCTCCCGCCCTCCCTCCTGCTGGGCTCCCATCCGCCACCGCCCGCCTCATGTTTCACAGGGTTCAGACGCCTCTCTAATCTCTGTCCGGCGCGCAAGGACGACACAAGTTCCTTGGAAGCGAGGCGCAGGTGCATGAAATTGCAAAACCCTCCTCGATTGCACTCTCCATTCTCGTTTTGTCGACAGCAGGCCTCCCTGAAGTCTGTAACAGGAGAAAGCTCCGCATATAATGGACGACCTTGTGAAGGGGGCGTTAGACAACAGGATACAAGGAAGAGGCGAGGTGCATACCTGCATACCAGCGGTCATTCAAGTTGTCGACAGCAGCTTGTGCCTCGGTTTCCCATTCATAACGCGCATACACGTTGCCAATAAGGTGGTCCCCAACGTTGTCACATACCTAGACGGCATCAAGCTCGGTCAATGGAACGGGTTTAATATGCTCACATGTAACTCGAGCAAGTGTCCGAATTTTGCTAGCTCACAATACAAGTCCTCGTATACGGCATCAAAACCCTCCTGCAACTCTTGTTCCGAGAGCTTGCAGACAGGATCATGAGCGGGGTTGTGGTAGACATTGGGCAACAAGATCGTTTGGGAGAAGGGAGGCCTTATGTGCTTGCGCGAGCACCTGTCTCCGTGTCTGCAAGCGCCAATCTGGAGCAGTGTAAGCACCGGGCAGGAAGCATGCACGAGGCGAACCTTGTAATAGAAGGAGCAGTTGACGCGGTCCTGCTCTGTTCCAAAGATGTTTGCCTAGACACGACACGGATAAGAAATGCATGGGGAAAGGTGGCGAACGGACACGCACCAAGTGAGAGGCCATCGTCTGCCTTGAAAGTGGTCAGCGTCTGAGAAGCGGAGTTTGAATTTCCGAGCGACAAACTGGGCCATCGCTGACATAATTGTGCAGTCCGTCCTAGGATGTTGCAATCGACGCCGCAACTTGGTGTGCTCTGCTGCTGTGAATCCGCAGCTGTCCGTTTCCGCGGGGATGAGCTCTGCAGCCGTCTTGTCCGCTCCTTTCACAGGCCCAGCTTCTAGTATTCTAGGCAGAAACGCCAAAAAGTTAATTTTAACCTGTCTTGCTTATCGAACCTAGTGTCACCCACCGACGCGGGAACTTGTTACGGGGTTCGCAGGCCCGGTCAAAGTTGAGGCGCGAGACGTCCATGATCTGTCCAGACCACCACCGAAATAATAAGTCCTCTGAAGCCCGGATATCCATGCTTCGTGTTGCGCATATGTGGTACACAAAATATAATATAATTCATATATCTACTCTTCGAGTCCGACTTCGGCAGAGTAGAAACGTGCTACACAATAGATAGTCTCAAGATGTCAGTCAAACCCGCCGTGAAGTCCCCCAGGTCATGAAAGGCTCGTCGCACGAAGCAGAAGACTCTGTCACACCGCTCCACGGTCGAGGGCCACGCACCGATGGTAGGGACATAGCGGGCGCATGGAGGGATGAAATACAGCTGCCCCCGGAGAAAGTTGGAGAAATAGGGCCAGCAGAGGCTGTATTGGCTCGGGAACGCAAGTGTACTGGCCCAAAGTCATTTGGAGAAGCGGTTATATTCCCAAGAGTGGTCCTATTACGTCGTTAGATCGCCCACCGAAAAAAAAAAAAAAAAGAGGCACCTACGTTGCAAAAGCGTCTAGGTCTACCACCTTCTGGTTAAGTGGACACCCATTGTTGAAACGATGGTTGGCAGAGTGGCTAAGAACGTTTGCAGCCTTACGTAGACGGAGCGACAATTCGAGCAAGACGTTATAGCTTGTGGCTTCGTTGAGACAGCCACAATGGCCGTCCAAAAACTGTCCGTGATGATATTTCATCAGACGAGGATCAACATGCTGGTTGTAGGTGGTAGTGCAGAGCGCACGGTCACCGTGTCCCGGACCCTCATCGCATGCCATTAAATCAGGGTACGACATAAACAAGGAGGCAAGATCGATGTCGTTGGTCGGGTGTTGGTCGCCCGCAATTACAACTTGTGTTTGGGGATGCTCCTCCGTTGGAGTCACGAGACCCGTCGATGGGGCGCTCGGAGGAGAATGGATGTCGAAAGGAGGTGAGTATGGTAACGTTATGACGGGTGCTGAAGCACCCGTGGGCCCTGGAGAAATGGAAGACGGGAGATAGTTGGTCTGAAAGGTCTCGTTGACTAGTTCTAGACACGGCATTTGCCTTTCTGCAGATGTTCCGTTTGATTCTGCATGCGGATTCGTCGAAAGGAGGGATAGATCAGACTGATGACGAGACTCCACGACAGACACCTCCGAGGCAGATCGAGACCGAGCGCGTGCATGGCACTTTTCAAATTCTTCACCAGGGCTAGATCCAGCTTTCGCCCACCGAGGATGAGGTTTGTTTTTCAACTGAGGTCGAACAAGTTAGAAGTTCCTTGATATGTGCAGTGTCGAACCTACCTCGCGGATGACGCCTTCCAGCTCAGCGACTCTCTGACGAAGTCGCAAGCTCTCATCCTGAACATCGTTTCGTTGACTAGGGTCGTCAACTTCATAGACGCATAGCCCAGTCTGTAGAAGCATTGAGCCCTAACAACTGCATGGTTATCCAGTGCGACATACTAGACCTAGTTGCGTACAGCGACCGCAAGGGCGCTTCCGATCGCACTGATATATATCTATATGTCTGCATATACATTTGTTTATGGCGACGTACCATTCTCTTAGAGGTATGGCAGTTGAGACATGATTGAGTGGTACGGTTACGACGACGCTTGCGGTGATCGCCTTCAGGGGCAGGGTTGGGAGGCGCAGCGTCGGAAGATGTTCGCTTTTTGCGAATAGTCCTCAATTCGGTAGACATGGTAGGTGTAATCAAAGAAAACGGGGATTGACATGAAAG
The DNA here is from genome assembly GCA_038094635.1 of Tylopilus cervinicoccineus. Taxonomy (NCBI): domain Eukaryota; kingdom Fungi; phylum Basidiomycota; class Agaricomycetes; order Boletales; family Boletaceae; genus Tylopilus; species Tylopilus cervinicoccineus. Next base: position 47,103 of record JBBPUK010000031.1, on the reverse strand, counting down.
TACTGAGGTGGGTAGATATTTGTAGGGTCTGCGCCAGATAATGTCTTGGCATTCTGGGAGAAGACACAGCAAGAAGTGCGCCTATCATGATCCCGGAAGAACAAATGCGATCTATCGGTTCAAATTCGAGTTCGGTCAGGGAAACGGACGAAGGGAAAGACAGAGCACCGGGGTAATCTTCCCATCAAATCAGAAAATTAGAACATGAACCCATAAGGACGTGGGAGTGCTGATCCTTTTGGCTTTGCCGTGGCTTGGCGAGATGTCGAATACGCTTATCTTGTAACATGACCTGTGTGCCGGGGAACAGGCACAGTTTCCGTTGTCCATGTGATGCCATGGACAAGTGACAAGCTATAAAGCAGTCGCGGACTACTCCGTGCTTTCTTCGACTACCGTCAGGATACGGGTACGCACATTGAGCTTACTGTTTTCGTGCCATCTTGGCAACTGCGCATGCCAAAGGTACATGGCTTGGCAGCTTCTCAGCCGATCTGATAGGTGCAAGCTCGAAGAGCGATGCTGAACCGGTTGGGTAGATTATCCTGGTAAGGTAACGCCTCCGTCCTGAGCTGGCGGCCTTGTGAAGTACACGTAAGATGGAGACTTACGCTAATGTGCTCGCTAAGTGAGCGAAGAGGTAATGCACAGTTCCACTACGTTGACCTGTGCATTTTAAGGGTCTGCCCAATGTCTAGCCTCAAAGACTCTGCATGTTCGTTCGTAGTTGCCAAGGATTTATGGCTTGGCCAACTTGGAAAGCTAAAGGCTACCGTTCCCAGGAGACCAGTGTGCCAGAAAATGGATAACACGAAACTTACATTGACCATCAACTCCTCGGACTCACAATAGCGTGTACTTTTGCCGGTTGAAGTAGAAAACTGTGAGAATTTTGTTTGTCCGTCTGTGCCAGCGGTTACAATGTTAGACTCTTCAAGTCGAGTCGACAGACAGGCCAGACTGAGGAGTGGTACGACTTCGAACCTACACAGCGGATTACCGTAAGCGTCGGTAGCGAGTGATTTTTAGCTGTTTACTCGGCCCGGGCTAGCTAGCAAATCCATTCAATCCTCGAGTCCAAATACGGCAGTGACAGTGGTGACCGGTGACCCTGCTAGTAGTCGTCAATCCACCAATGCGACGGTTGAGCGCAGTCGCAACAGTCGTCGGGCCGCCGTGAGTCGTTTCTAACAGCCTCTTGAGCTGAACGTGCGATTCGATGGGAGTGTGTAGTAGAGCCGTTGCTAACAGGAGTTTCAGGACCTAATACCTTGTACCGCTGAGCTGAAGTCGACTCTGAGTTGGTACCTCTACCACTCCAGACATGTCCCCACTGCTACTCGGCCCCCAACTACATAGTACCGAACGGCGTCTGCGACGTGTTCCAGTTACCCCACTATCGTGCGGGGTGAGACTCGGACAGAAATAAATTCTCATCGGATTCCGAGTCGTTACTGTGGACACGCATCGATTGGTGTCAGTTTACAATCGAATATTCTCAGGCCAGCTCACTGGTCGACAATGCCTTTGATACCTCGTACCGGTGTGCAGGCCATATCGCCCATGTGTATTTACTATCTTGTCGCCGGTGCAACTACCCCGTGACACGGCCGGAAGTGAATCATTACAGAGACCCGAGTGTAGGCCGCCGTGTTTGCCCCTACCAAAGATAGCGTGGTAGCAGGAGCCTGGAACATAAGACCGCTGGCAGACAGAACTGAGGCTGAAAGCCCCAAGCCTTGGTCGCTGTGAATAAACCATTCACATCCGTATTTACTTCTGTCAAATAGAACCGCACACATCACGACCTTGTCATAAGTTCCATCCGTTGGCTTGTGGGTTTGGACTTCCCCATCCCTGCTGGGCGCCCCAAGCACTCGTTCCGCCAGCTCCTGAGTTCGGACTGGTGCCTCCTCCCCAGGGGTTCTGAGCAGGACTTGTACCCCAGCTGGATCCTCCTCCGGAATTTGCTGCCGGGGTGGCACCCCAGACACCAGCATTTCCACCACCATTCTGCGCCGGACTTGTGCCACCACCCCAAGCCGTACCACCACCCCATCCACCAGTGGCTGGGCTAGCGTACCCAGCAGCAGAGGCAGCCGGGTTTCCCCATCCCGCGGGCTGGGCCCACCCAGCGCCAGCCCCGTTCACTGCTGATTCCATTTCCCCTGACACATCCATGTCCGAAGGAGCTTTAAGGCCGAGAATCAAATTTGCGAGCTTCGTCTGGAGTTCCGCGAGACCCTACAGAGGTTGACAGTGACATGCTATTGAAGCTGGAAGCGGTTCACATACCTTCATGATGACTTCCTGGGGACCCAAGCTTCCGTCTGTTTCTACCTCGAAGTAAAATTTGCGCGGCTTCGCACTGAAGTCAAACACTTCATCTTCTCTCGATGGTTCTTCCTCCTTTGCATTTTCGCCCACGGGCCACTCTGCACGCACATCAGACTCGTACCAGTATGTGGTATGCCTCAGTTTATTGTAAGGATCATATTCAAAAGCGACAGCAGAGCAGGGTGACCACTTTGCATGCTCTTTCGCGATACCCTACCATTATGCTATGTGAGATAGTCATGCAGGATTCAACGCGCACACCTTCTTTGCCACGCAACGCAAATGCAACTCTTGTCCTTTGCGTATTTTACAGATCAAAATTGGGGGTACCGATGGGTCATCTGGGAGGACGAGATAATGTGGGAGCATCATGGAGAAAGATTGGTGACGAACTCTTCCCTACTGGGTACCCAAAAGCCTCTCCTCGTTTCGTCAGCTCTTCGCCTTCTGTTATTATGTCTGACGGGCCAGCGTTTGATGTAAATTCAACCACCTCAAGGTGATTACTCGTGACCTCCATGGTCCGATTGTCGTTGCACATAACGTCCAACCTCAACTCGATCGCACAATATTTGCATCCCTCTAAACAAGTACAGTCCTGAACGTTGTCAAACCTGTCACGGCTAATACGTGTCAACCCACGGGGTGCAAGACGTACCCTAGTGTAACGCATGCCCTCATCACAATTTGCGCTGTTCAACGGAATCATACCGAGCCGGTGGGCGATGAACTCGTCGGGCAACACTGTAGTGTTGGAGTGGATTTCGACAATGTCAATGGCTGGCTCGAATTGAGTAACAGACATAGACTCGTTGGCACACACGAACCGACTGTCGGGATATCTGCTATGACCACTCGTCGGATTGAATTTGCGAATCTACATGAATGCAGGAGCTGAACGCGGATGATTAGTTGACGCAGGCTTTGCACGTACGCCAGGTCGACATTTTCAAGCACAAAGTTCACTCTGTCCTTCTTCAAGTCACGTATCCGCACGACGGGCTCCACGTCTTCAGAGGCTTGCATGACGGGCAGGTCCAAGCGCAATCAATTTCTAACTTTGTTCTCATTTGGTTGACGACTTGGATTACTAATCCTTGAGCAGAGTACAGACCGGACCCCAAACACCGTTTCTACAGCCTTGCGGCGACAGTCCCTTCGTCCTCGTCGTCCCGGATGCGTACGACTGCTTTCCCCCAGGTCTCTCTTCTTTCCAGCGCACACAAACCTTCCATTGCCCTTGCTAACGGATAGACTGTAGAATAGATGACTGGTTTGACTTTGCCCGACGCAAATAACCTGAGAACCGGCGAGTCAGCCAGGCCCATATGGTGGTAATTTACAAACCTTAGCAGCTCTTCCCACACAACGGGGTTTCGAGAGGGTTCTTTATCTGAAGCAGAGCGAATGATCAGTCCAGCACTTGACTCCATGGACCACGGCTTCGCCACACACGTGCATAGAGCCCCCAATGGAGTCCCACAATACTGATGTTTTTAAGCAGCACCAGATTTAAGGGCAGCTAGCAACTATGGTGAGCATCCGGCACGCGTGGAGACAAGGGTGATGTTACGCTCTCTATCCGGCCCGCGGCAAAACCGATCACCAACGCCCTGCCTTTGAATGCTATGCATTTCAACGAGTCTAGAGCACTATCAGTCTTGGATCACATGGCAGAGTGCGACTCTGCTTGCCTTTTATCCGACCCACGGGATCGTACACGACGTCGACGCCCCTGCCCTCGGTGATCTCCAGCACTTGCTTCTGCCACTCCGGGGCCGTGTAATCAACGACATAGTCCGCGCCTCCATACCGCTTGCAGATGTCAAGTTTAGATTGCGAGCCTGCTGCAGCTATGACTTTGGCTCCCAGAGCTGCGTTTCGTGAGCAGGTGTATATGAGATGTGAAGACATGGAACCTTTGGCCAATTGCACAGCAGCAATTCCGACTCCTCCAGCCGCAGCATTTACAAGGATGATCTCGTCTAGGGTGTCATTTCCAATCAGCCATTATTTTGCAAGATATGGCGTACACCCTGCTTAACCTGGCTTCAATTTTGCTCGACCTGCAAGGGCCTCGTAGCTCGTCGGCCAAGTGATGAACAGACCTGTGGCATCACCCTGAGAAACGGCAGCGCTTTGAAAATAGCGGGACATGCCTGCTCCTTGGTCGAAAGTGAGATTGTTCGGGAGCGGCATGAGTTCTTTCCACTTGACAGCTATGCGGTCAGCAAATGCCCCTTGTGCACTACCAAATACCCTATCTCCAGGCTTAAAGGGACAATCCTTTGGGACTTGGGAGGTGATCGCAATCTTCCCGGCGAATTCTGCACCGAGGGTGAACGGAAAGGATGGCTTCACTTGATATTTACCCTGGGATTGTAATATCTGTCGAGAATACGCCAAGGCCAGAGTGTGCATGTGTACGAAATACGCACATCGAAGAAGTTGAGGGCTGCGGAATACACGTCCACGAGCACGTCCTCTGGTCCGGTCGCTGGCTCTGGTGCATCATGCACGAGGGTCAGCTCAGAGGGGTGCTTCCATTCGTCGACTACGTAGGCTCTCATGGTAGCGAGGTCGTGGCGCTGTGGTTTGGACTGTCCAACTGGGGTGTCTCTTACTATCAAGACCATCAGTTAGCCGGTCGGAATAAACTCACTCCCGGTGACCGTACAGCTACTGATGCCTAATGTAAATACAAATATGATGCTTCTACACATGACCACGGCTTTATCTAGACATGATGGACGGTGGAGGACTGCACACACTCATGCAAATCCAAAACCTTCTCCCCCTTCGTTGATCGCTAGCAGCAATTGTTGTCGCAGCATTTCGTATGAAGAGTACTGCGACAGCACAATCTGATTGAAACCTAACATGCTCATCAGAGAAACGACCCCGCATAGTCAGTCAAAGAGCTTACAAGTGTGGGCTTGAGGAAGACGGTCCGGTTTGCCATAGGCGCGATTAATCGAGAATCTCTGAACTCCTTGTACCCCTTGGAGATCGACGAAGCCATTGAGAGGCACACGTGAAGTGCCTGTCGCAAAGCTCAACACCTTGGCCCTCTCTTCACGATTGAACGACTTGAGAGCCCTCCACCACCAGACGATAACAGGATCCGAGCTTGTGTATCCGTCGTATTCCGTTGCAGCTCTCCACTCATCAACATCAATGTCTGGGGTCCCAGAAATAAGCAGCTCAAGCTCCTGTTCGTTGAACTAGAACGGGAATGAGGCCTCTCCAATGTCTGAAGAAATATGGCTCCTTACGATAGTGATGAGGTCCTTTGGAATGATCTCGTAAAATCCAGCAACAAGGTTCTCAATCTGCTCACTAATGGAGGAGTAGAGGCGGAAATTGGCCGAGAGCTGTACAAACTCTCGTTTGTTTTCCTGTGTGACGGGAATAGCTTCACCTTCTGGCTTCAGCGGGAAAATGCGGTTCCTCCCAAACTGGGGTTCAAAGAGGTTGGATAAACAAAAACCCACGGGTAAAGGCTTTCTACACTAACCTCGTCTGCTTCAACACTGAACGTTAGTTCCAATGGGGTAGGATCGTTTTCCAGGATCCAGCAGAGTGAGTTGTAGTATTCTGGATCAACCCACTCGACGTCTCGATAGTCGACTGGCTTGCCAAGGAGTTGTCGATACAAACTCTTTGCAAAGTATGCATCCAGGAGCCGCCCGTCATAGATGGCTTTTCCAATGACCCGACCAACAAACTTGAAGAACGATAGATGCTCAGGATTCGCCCAAGAGTTCTTATTTGGTTGATACGTCAGTCTATCGGCCGCGCATGGCTGGAAGAGTGCATTGTTGGGGTCAAACATTTGACGCGCAAGGATTTGGAACCATTCTCTCGAGACACCACCAGCATCCACACCTTCTTCATCGTAAAATCGGACGCTAAGTTTACCATACTTGATTTGATCGCCAGTCTTTCGTTGGAGGTATTGAAAACTGTCTTCGAATACACGTGCGCGGCGAACATTGAGTTGTAGCGTGTTGTAATGTTCGCGGGATGCAGGACGACGGTGAAGCTGCTGGGTAAAGTAGTTCCGCTTGTTGTCGAAGTCCAGGACACGTGGATTGTGGACCAAAAGTGAAAATGATCCACTCATTAGTGAAGGATTGTTGCGTACCATCACGTTGAGGATCTTTCTGTGAGCGTCGGTGAACGTGACGAAGAGATCTTCCATCGACTCTCTGGCGGTCGTGGACGACCTCGGGGATGCAGATGCTCTCAACGTCCTTGCCATATGTCCAGTAGTCGACTTTGGACCGACGTACTTGCACACCACCATCAGAGCTTCGATTAAGGGTAGCAGGACTGTGGCTACGTGCTCCATATCAGACTGAGCTTCGATGGTAGCAAGACAGTCCCCAAGTCGTTGCCAGAGCGGTGTGAAGCGGAATGATTCGTAGATGTTCTGTACTTTCTCAGCGTCCTCGCTCTTGCGGGTCTCATCCGTCAGAGGACCTGCTGACCTAGGAGCATACATGTAGTCCAGTGTCTTCAGGATGCGCAGAAGTTTGGTTTGGTCAGACGAGGGTGAAGAGAACTTGGACGATACTGAAGAAGAAAGAAAATCTTGAGTGGGGTTTTGCAAGGAGGTCCAGAGGTAGTTGAGGTCAGTAAGGACACTCTGTACACAGTCTTGTGCCTTGGCTTTCAATTCCTGTGCAATTACGTCCCGAGCATCAGGAATGTGCGACAGATTTTGAATAAGAGTCAGTGATTGCTGGAATGTGCGCGCAGAACATTCGCCAATGGTTAGAATGTTGACGATGAGGCGTAGCACTGAGTGTGGTATTTGAGGTGGACTAGTCAGCAAAATCCGTTCGTCGGATTGTTCACCAGCAACGTCTTCATTTTCATTCTTGTTCTGATTCTGATCTCCTTCTGTTGTTGCTGCAGCGCTTGGCTCTTGGTATAGAGGTGCATCTGGGGCAGTAGGCTGCGAGGGTGCAGATGGCACATTGGAAGCTGGTTCGTTCGAGCTTGCTGCTGCCGTGCTTGGGACAGATTCCTGTTCCGACTTCAGGCTAGCTAGTGGTTTGGTAACCGTGGAGAGTAACGAGACGACCGAATCCATGATAGACGGTGTTCTCAGCAGTGACTGTCTGTCAAGGAGACTAAGGAGGAGAACGATGGGATAGTGGGTTTGGGGTGCCTGCTTCTCCTTTCCTTTACCCTTTTTAATGTTCACTTTTCTGAGTCCGGCAGGTAGCTCGTGTTCGGTCAAGAAGAAGAGAGACGACAATTCATTAGCGCCGACTATAAACACCAGTGCTTCAAGACAACGCTGAGCAACTAGGTCTGGGACAGATTCATTCTGAAGATTGGCGAGAGCGGAGTTGTTGGAGTCGAGCGCCCTTTGTTTACCGTGGGCTTTGGGACCTTGTTGACTAGGTGTCTTGGGGGTGCGGGTAGACATTTGGGCAAAGCTCTTGTCTACGGCGGTGAGGTCACCTGGTCCACTTTGTAGTATGCTAAGAAGGAGATTGAAGAGCTCCGTTCTAGTTTTTCCATTCTCACAGATGTTGACCAGCACTTTAAAAAGGAGATTTTTCTTCAAGACCTGTGGGAAGAAGAGGAGTCGAACAAGGATGGCCACCCCGGTTCTATCAAGAAGCTGGATAGCATCTCTTGGCACAGGAGCTTTGCGGGGCGGGACGCGCCGTGATATTGCCCTGTGACCGCCACGCGACGCGAACGTAAATCTGCGTGGGTTCTGAGCTTCTTCGCGGTAAGCGCCTGCTTCAGCAATCATATATGATGGCAGGGTTTGCAGAAGACCTTCATCCGAGTCCAAGAGAACGACTTGTCGGAGATGTGGATCGAGACTGGCTATGAAGCTGGCTGGATCGATGTCGGCCGCAACGCCGGGTGCAGCGTTGTCGCTCGCTGTCGCTGGCTGGGCGTGTCTTGACTGTTCTAGCCTTTCTTGCTGGATAAGTTCCGCGCGGATTTCAGGGGGTAATGCATCGAGAAATTCGGGGCTGATCTGAGAGTCGGCCGGTCGCTCTATTCTCGCAGCGCGTTGGTCGCGGACGTGTTGATTGATGACCTCTTCTCGGATATCGTCCGGCAACGCCTCTAAGAATGTCGGGTCTATGCCCATGTTCGTGATATCAACTTCACTGCCATGAATCATGACAGTCAATCTCTCTTGGACTTGGGAAGGTCCCGCCATCTCTATCTGCGGAACGGCACGGACTAATTCAGGTGGGGGTGCATCGCACATCTCTACATCACCCGTAGCTGAGTCTGTGATAGGTGTTTGTTCCGTGGGCTCTTCGGCTGGAGTTGTCGAGGATTCCAGGGGGGTCAGGGCTGTGTCGTCCTTTGGTTGCGTTTCCGCGCCAGTTTCGATGACTTCTGCCTGCTCGTCTGCTGATCGCTCGGCATTACGTTGCTTAGCTTCTTCCTCGGCTTTCAGCTGTGCTTGGCGCATTTGCTCTTCCTCCTTCGACTTTGCTGCAATGGCTGCCGGTAATAGTGCAAGCACGATATGGTTCCCCAGCCGGTTGGCTCGTTCGGATACGTGTTTGCCATTGACAATTTTGGCCTCCTCGGTCCACCTTTGGACCGTGAAAAGAGGATCGAGGCCACGAGAGTCAGGTTGGTTTTCGCTTTGTCGAGGGATGCGCTCCACTCTGGGGCCCGAGGGTGCACCTGCAAGCCTCTGCAGATGGATCATGCCCTGCTCTATGCCGGCAAGTGCTGCTGGGGCAACATCGACACGAATTGTCTCGCGGGTACCGCCTGTACGATTCACGATATGCTGGAATACTTGAACAGCGTCTCCCCCTATAATGTCTTCGATCGACTGGATGAGTTCAGTTTGAAGGCTAGTTCCGCTTCCTCGCTGCTGCCGTCGAGATCCACGGGAGAGCGCTGCTGACGTGCGATTGCCGCCAACAGATGCGTCTAGAAGTAAGGGATGAACCGTTGCCTCGCTGGGTGCGGACGGGGGGTTTCGGGCTCGACCGAAAACTTGATCATCAGTGCCTGAAGAAATCCCATAAATCTTTCAACCGAGGCTCATGCGATCAATGGTCACTTACCGCCTCGTCGGCGAGATATGAATGGGTTCACTTCTCGTCCCTGAACCTCAACTCCTTCGACGTCGAAAGGGTCCGCGTAGGTGAAAACGTCGTCGTTAGCGCCAGCGATGGGGGCAACGTCCCGAAGATCAACAACACCGACGTCGCCTCGGAATCTATCCAGGTGTCAGTTCCTATCATATGATTCGCGAGTACTAGGCATACTCTTCTTCGTCGGACATGTCTGGTTCGTCGTCTTGTTCCGCATGGATCACATTAACATGCTCTGAATTAAGGATCAATACCAAGCAGAAGAAGCCAATGAAGTGAACCAGACCTCCTTCCTCATCGCCCTCATCACCATTTTCATCTTCTGCACCCCCTTCATCACCCACGTCCTTCACGACATCAAGTCAGACCGACACCAAACGAATAGGATAAGACCAGACAAACCTGCCACATCATGTCTTCGTCAAGGACTTGCTCGGCGCTAGTGACGGCAGCAACATCAGCTTCTCCATCTTCGTCATTCTCTATCAAATCTGTCTCCTCATAGTCTTCGTCTTCGTCCTGCCATCCGCCATCATGGGACTCCTCTTCGTCCTCTTCGTCCTCTTCGTCCTCTTCTTCCGCGTCAACGTCATCTGAGTTAGAAGTCGCTTCGCTGTCGGTTTCGTCCCCATACTCCATATCGACATCCTCATCGTCATCTTCGTCTCCCTCGTCCATCTCGTCATCTTGAGCATAGTTAACATCTTCCATCTCCTGTGTAAACGTCAATACTCTTCATCGTCATCAGCAGCTGTCGCACTTACACCTCCAAACCTACGCCACGTGATACTGATAAGAAAATCAACGAACTAGAATCCAATGAGATACTCACATTCCGAGAGCTGAATGACGGTACAGGTCAGGAGTCTCCTCACGCGCAGCATCTTCAACGTCAATATCCTCCTCCTCTTCACCCTCTGATATTGATCCGACACTCTGTGTTTTTCCTTCTGTGCCATCCTTCGACTTCTCTGATGCTCGACTCATCTTGATTGCGATACGAGTTCTAATGATACCTTTGAATGTGATATCCCTAATGGGAAAACCATAGGAGACCTACAAATTCTCCAGTGGCCGGAGAACAGATGCGACCAGGTTGCGAATATTTGGGAAGTTCAGGTCGACTTCGCCAAGCGCATTAGTTAGAATGGCGACGAAATTCTTTTCCAACATGATCTTCGCAATGTGTGTCGTGCTTTCTTCCGGTGGCTTTCTGGACCCGCTATTGTTGAAACGTACAGTCAAAAGACGATTGCACAAGTCCGTTAATGCAAGAAGGCGACCATATCTGGCATCCATGCTTTCGGGAGGCAATGTTTCCTTGATAGCCTTGCTAATAGCATCGAGAGCGAACTTGCGAATCGAAACCAGGTCCGCAGGGACTTCCTTCGCCTCTGCACCTGGCGAACAGTCGACGCAAAGGGCTACAAGAACTGACATGGCCCAAGTGCAGAGATGCAACTTGGCCTTAGAGTCGGGCTGGGTAGCGATCGTACCATACGTGACGAACTCAGAGAGGAAGAATTGAAGAACTGCTGTCCTATATTTCCCATCTTTCGACGGTGTCTGTTGGCGCTGCTTCTTGGGGTTAAACGACAAAAACGCGAGCTTGCAAGCGTCGTAGGAGAATAAGAGTTCGGAAAGGCTTTGCATGAGGAAGCAACAGTGGGCATAACGCTCTTGCTCGCTCGGGATGCCTGAGGAAACTATCGGTGTTTGCGTGCTCGACTGCTCTACGGCTACTGATGGAGCGGGCTGTTTGCTTGACTGAAGCACTGTGTCTGTACAACCATCGAGAGGTTTGTAGGTTCTCATCAGCTCGTTGATGAGGAGGTGAACCATAGTCTCCAACGCTTCGCTTGATGGCGCTCGAGGGACATCCGTCGGCGAATCAACTTGCATATCAATTTGCTTCAGACATTCTTGATTAGACGGTGCCAGATCCTCTGCGATGTCGGGCTTTAGACTGATGTGATGGACTACAGAGTAGGGTTGTTGCAGCTGACAGATCGACTGAATAACCTCTATAAAAGATTCGGTGTTGCGCAACGCGACCGCACTACAGTTGCGAACGAAGCTTGAAACATCGACAATTCTCGTGCGAGGTTGAGAGAGGAAGCGCTTGATTTCCTGGCGCATAGTGCCCTGTAAAGTGTGCAGGTCCTCCGCAGCATGTCGCAAAATGATGGCAATGTAGGAATAACTGCCAGCCCCCCCATGGACCTTCAAGTGTTTAAGGACGAGGGAGATTCCGTCTCGTTTGACAAGTTTGACCGCAATGCTGTGATCACGCGAAAGGACAACCAGAAGGCGCAAAACTGCCAAGAACTCGTCACGAGGTAAGTTGGGTAGTGCGAGTAAACGGATGCAAAAATCGAAGACAATCGACCGCGCATCTGGGTACGGAGGACCGAGCTTGAGGTCTTGGGGAACGATAGGATCTCCCTCCTTTGGAAGAACAAAAGGAACAGATTGATCGCCAATATTTAGCAAAGCCTCGGTAACAAGGAGATGGGAGGCGAGCCATTTCGGTGTGCTATGATCCGGCTCCATTGTATATGAATTCGAGAGGAGCAACGCAAGAAGGCAATCCATGAGGTTGCGGCCTACGCTTGGTTCGAGCGTGGGGCATTCCGATAACACGAGCGCGAGTAGTCTGCATCTCGTTGCGAGGGGTTCTTCTTGAACGTCCAACGCGCCAGGGGAATATTCTTTAATGTCATCGATCAAGGAGCGAATAGACAATTCCTGTAGATCTGGGGAGGGGCGCAAGAAAGCCTTGTGAACCTCGAATATCAATGATGGGTGTTCGTCGACAAGTAACAATGCCTGTCGAGTTAAACCTGCTTTCAACGGCTCGCGGGCTACATTCAATTCCTCCCGCAATTCCTCCAAACTCTTTTCCGGTTCTGAAGGAACAGGTGCAACGGCTGGCACTTCTGGCACAGTAGATGACGTGACTTCTTCCGATTCCATCTCTTCGTCGCGAGCAGTGGACCCTACATCTTCGCCAGTGGGCTCAGAGGGTTGTTCAGAACCTCCCCTGACTTCATTCTCTTGCGTGTCGGGCTCTAGTTCCAAATCTGGAGGAAAAGGGAAAGGGTGTGACAGAAGTAGATCCGTAGCTGCGGTGACATTGTTGTGAGTACGTGCTAAAGCACGCTCGGCAGCAGAACGACGGAAGCCCATGTCTGTTAATTGACGAATACGGTTCTCGTCGGGCCCAGTATTACGCATATGCAAACCGGCAGCAATTCCAATAGCAGAGCCAGCACCGGGAATGCCCTCTGCTGGAGATTCGCCCTTAAGCTCCTCATTTTCAGCAGCAGTGAGTTCAAGAACAAGTTGGACGACAGATTTGACCAGCGTTAACGGTGTAGTACGGAGCCACGACGATTCCCAGATCCTTCGAAGGACTGGGACACTCGTAAGACGAAGTCGAACGAGAAAGTGGTGAGGTTCAAAGTAATCAGTGTCCGTATCCTTTTTGTCACGGGTCATAACCAAGATAGTCTGTCCGGACTCGAAGATAGCTTTGGAGGAGACGAGGGGGTAAAGAAGGTGGAGAGCGACTTTCAACCCCCCTTGTGCATGCACCAATTCTTGCACCATCGGTTCGGGCCGATCCTCGAGTCTCACATTCGTAACGCTCTCGATGGAATCCAAGAATATCGAACATAGGTTGAATATCGTTTCCAGGCCCCCAGAACGCTGGAATGAAAGAAGCAGGACCGTGTGCAATGTATTTTGCATGGTGCGTTCTAACAAATTCATTAGAGCCAATCTGACAAATGCTCCATTGAATTTGCCCACCATCTATCAATAACACCGTCATCAAGCCGATCATGACGCTATAATAATCAAGACGATGTAGTTTGTCACCTGAAATGATCGGTCAATGCGCATCTTTGACAACTCCGGTGTCTCACCAATGATTTCCGCCTTGAGGTGGTCGATCATAATGCCTGCAATCACGTCCGATGCTTTCAGGATCTGCTTCTTTTGCGCGGGATCAGGGTTCCTTCTGGCGTAGAACAATTTGACAATGGCTGTCCAACATGAGGTGAAAATGTATCAAAGAAGCTTCAGGGGATGGATACGAACATTGAAAGAATGGTGCAAGTGCACTCGGAAGACCATGGGTGAGGTGCTTGAGTGCCTTGGCATTCTTGTCTATAGGCGTTTCCTTCTTCAGCGGTAGTACAGATGTTGGTGAGGACCTGGCACCCGAGGAATCCGGGGCAACACCATTGGCAACAACGCCAAAGCTCATTGGTTCAGGAAGGGAAACAGATATGTGACTAGGCGACCTTTCAAGGGGTGATCCATGCCCGCTGATTCCAAGCTCGATTCCCTTCGAAGCAATATGGGCTTTGAAAAGGATATTTTCCCAAATCGAAGCACGATGCAAAGCACCTAGGTCCATCACCACCTTGGGAGGATCTGACATTAGCGTCTGCAACAGGCCCACCGCAGACCGCCCATGGGCATAGCCAGTGGTGGAAAACACATCCGCCATCAGAGTAACGCGGATATGTAGTGTCACAAGGCTTCGAAAATGTGGATTGGCTTGGAGCAATTGGTCGTCTGTCACCTCCAGCATTGGGGCCAGCTTCGACTCCGACGGGAGCTCTTTCCAGAACTCCTCCGTCTCCGCGAGCGAGGTACCAACGAGTTTCGAAAGGTAGAAAAGCGCTTCATTCGGACCAATCTCAGCCATGGTCCGGATGACTTGAACGATCGAATCGGAAGACACACTGTTAGCGTAGTCATATGGGAGGCAAGACAGACCAGTGAGCCTTCCGATTCGATCTAGTCCATCTGCATTGCGAATGAAGTCCTTGCAGTGTTGAGGATGCTGGAAAAGTCCTTCGAGGAACTAAGAACATGCACTCAGCACGTTTACAGCACAATCCGAAGTAATACTCACCCTACAGATCACGTCAATGAACATGACTACGTTGTTATCGTGATCTCTCTGCGTGACGGAATCTTCTCCAGATGTCTCGCCATGGCTATCGGACGCTAACCCTGAACTACTCTCTGACTCTCTTCCCTCTGGCTCAATTCCTTGCATAGGACACCCAGTTTCCTCGGGGGGTTGAACGGGCAAAAGTGCGTACCACTCTTTTTTGTCCTCTGGGATCACGAATGTATTTCCTAACTCCTCAATCTTGCTGAAGACCGACTTTACAGCGTCAAACACAGGCGTCTTCAGAGAGGGATGGTGGCGAATGAGCTCGTCCATCGATGTTCCTATGATAACTGCGTTCTCCTTATCGCGGAGGACTTTGAGGTGCCTTTCAGATGTGAATATAGAAAATATGCCAGGAATGATGCTCGGACGGGCTGAGAGCTGATCTTGACCGGCTTGATTGAGACATAGCGCCCCAATTGCATTCGGAATAGCTTGGATCACCTAAATTGGAATGGATCAACAAAAAACAAAGGACAACAGGGAGGGAACCTACTTCAATAACCGGCTCTACTCCAGTTTCGATGGCTTTGTAGAAGACTTCAGGTAATCCTGCCTCCTGAATAGTCGAAAGAGAGGTTGGCTCGTTATGAACGAACGTTGCCATGATGTTCATCGCTTAAGATTCTGTTACTTTCTAGCTCTCCACCACACGTAAATCAGACATACCAAGTGGAAGGACACTCGGTCCAAACAAGCCTCGATATTCGATGATTTTCTTGATCGATTGAAGCAACGTCGAATCAATCAGCCCGCGGAGACCTTCAGAAGTTCCCGTCGACTGCATCATGCGGTGTATTGATCTCAGCGTGTGCTTGAGAGTAGCAGCGCGAGTAACAGGTAGTTCACCCCACGATCCAAAGATGTCACGAGAACGGGTTTCGTTGCCATACATTGTGACGTCGAAATCAATCTCATGCTAGAATAGTGATATAATGAGGTCTTTAGCGCTCAGATACAAGAATAGTGTTCAGACCTGAATCCTTTCAACGAGGACGTCGACACCCCTCGCATTTGAGAATAACTGAAACGCATTGGCGTATCCGTACAGGACATTGTCCACTAGCTGCATCGCTTTGGACACCATTTGAAGTCTCTGAGCAAGCTTGTTCTCGATCATTTGCACTAGCAACGGGACTAGACCAGCGCCAACAATCATGTTACCACCACCTGCATGCTGCGCGAGGTACGTAATGAACGCCAACAGTGCGTCAATGAAGGAGTTTGGAAGTTTGGATTCGGGATCGCTGACGTCCAAGATGGTCTTGCGAAGAAGGGACATCAAAATACCATGATTGACGCCTGCATTAATGGATCCCAGAACCTCCTGGATGCGACCCCGGTATCTAGCAATTGAATCAAGGGCAGCGATGGCAGCAGTTTGCACGGAAGTAGAAATACCGCGATCGAGCTGTAAAAGCTCAGCGATATGAATTGTAAGATCAGGTTCATATAGGAAGAGTGAGGATGCAGCTTGATTCTCGTTGTGAGTATGTCCATAAATGGCGATAGCCAAGAGTCGGACGACTAGAAGCTTCTCTCGAATGACTTCATTTCCCGTCACTAGAGCCTTTGCAACGCGCATACGACAAAGAAGCTCATATTTATCGTCGTCGGAAAGAGTGTGAACTTCAAGGATGTCGGCTAAAATATCCATAACGTCCTTCTTCTTCAGGGTTTCCTCGTCAACGTGAATGTTTATAGAACCGGGCTGGAGGGATGACTTGCGAGGGGTCGCTGGAGGTTCATCGCCACTTTCGAGTTTCTGTTCCTTCTGCTTGTAGTCAGTTTTGTAGTACACGAAACTTACGTCTCGAGCCTCGCCGGGAAGGACATCAACCTGGGGCACACCACTTGGACTCGCGAGATCCAGAAGGCTAATGCCGTGCTCGCGCAAATTGTGCCAGCGTTTCGATAGGGAAAGTAGGCGTGGTGTGGAGATATTGAGTGCTGTTGAAACAGCTGGCTGGGCAGAGTACTGCTGGGCTGGGCGGAGCAGAAGATTCAGCGCCAGGATTAAAACGTCCAAATCGGATGTCAGAAGCAAGCTCATCAATCGCTATCAGGATAAGGACAAATTGTGAGGTACATGACAATCGGTGTGAAATCAGGTGCATACGTCATAGGAGTTAAAGGTTTTGCGGTTAGTTGAGTTCTCGAGGAGCAACCTCTCGAACCTGAGAATAGCAGAGATGGTCTGCTTGGTTGTCGGGGTGAATACGTTGAGCTGGAGCTTGTCAATATCGTAGTCACGAATGGCTTCCTCTAGAATTGCGTCGAATTTGTCGAGAACTTTGACCCAACAATTGAGGTCAGATCGGGGCCATTTCCAAGATTCGATGCTAGCGAGGACATCGGCAACGTCGTCATTTGAAGTATTTACGAGCTTCGAGATGAGTTCTGCCACCTGAGGGTGCTGTGGGGGAAGATGAGATGGATGGATGGATGGGATAGGTGTGGTGTGCACCGTGACTTACGGGTTGGGCCGCCCTCTTGGATTTCTGAGAGATCTTCATCGTACCGCAGCGAATGCGGGTTGATCAAAGGCGACAAGAATGAGATGTGGTCGCTTGCAATCCGGGTGGACGTGGAAGGAAGAAGACAAGGAAGGCAGCGGAGGGAGCGGCGGCGGGGACGAGTTGAGGGCGACGTAGGGCCGGATATATCAGGAAATATTTTCACATCCTGCTCCAATGTTTCCCGCGCACGCGTTCGCTCCGAGTCTGTTCTGACGATGGGCAACAAGAGACGAAAGCAAGACGGCGGCGGCGAGGACAGCGCACCCGACTCTGACGCGCAACACGAGAAGAACACAAAGCAAAAGGTGACCCACTGCGACTCATCGCCGCCCTCGATGCCGCCCAGCTGACCCTCCAACGACCGGCACGTGCAGCGGCCGGCCTCCAGCAAGGAAAAGGTGCCCTCCAAGCCGATAACCACGAAGAAGCCAAAGTATGACGAGTCTGGGGACGAGGTTTGCCTTCCTCTCATCTCCCCCTCGCCGTTGGCCTCCATCTCCCTTGCAGTCATCGCCAGTCTGCGAGGGGAACACACAACCAGCCGTTAAAGTACTCAGGAACTCCGAGGGCGAAAAGTACGTGGAACTGGGGAAAAAGAAACGCGTAGCCGTACGTTCGTTCAAAGGTCGGTCCCTCTTCGTACCCGTGTTTCCAGTCCATCCACTGCGAATGACAGGCCAGGTCTTTGTCGACATACGCGAGTTTTACGGCGCAGACGGAGACGAGAAACCTGGAAAGAAAGGCATCTCACTTGCTATTGAGCAATGGGAGGCCCTCAAGCAGTGCATCAGCACCATCGATTCACTCTTTGCAGAACAAGACAAGAAATAACTCATCCGACCCAGCCGTAATCCGTAGTTTCTCAGCGTGTTGCATTCGAGTCCACTCCTGGAACAAGTACCTATCCACTAGATTAATGCATCATCTAAATTTCGGTCTCAGCTTGTCTCTTGGCCGTTCAGGGACGGTCATCACGATATCGTTAGTCCAGCAGCTGCCTGATATGCCCCCACTAGTCCTTGGCTTCGAAGACCCCGCAGCCATGCAACAGACTTTAAAGTGGATGCCTGTACATCCATTACAACCTCGAGAAGCCTCATGCCTGTGTAGCCTCTAGCATACCTCCTGCAATATCATGTCAGACAGGTCTACATGGGGAGAATGCCAGCTTACCACCAACAGCTAATCATGCGACGCAGCGACCCAAACCAACCGTACGTGCGAAGACCTTCTTCCTGTATTTGCCTACGATCATCATGCCACACTGCGGTCATGCAGTACTTAGCGGTGATCAAGAATATCCGGACACTCGAGTGAGTGGTCGCAAGCGCATGGTCCAAGCTCCTAAATGTACAGTCTTAACCTGGAGCCGAAACACTAATGCATGAGGCTCAACTCCAGCTCACCTTGTCAGATCATTCAACTTTAGCACCATCAAAACCCTTCTAGGGACCCTGCGGAGAACATCTAATACCGAGATGAGTAACCCCTCACGATTAATAACCGCATCTCTAATAGCTTCCATCTCTTCCACCGTTTGAGGAAGCATGTCGATCATACTGGAGGCTCGCTGGAACCTGTCCCTAGTAGGGTCTGCATCCTCCCACGTTCCTTCGAACGCTGCGCGACCAGTTATCGCAGCCTCAAATACAGGGTACTGAGAAAATGTTGGCTTCAAGTTCACAGGTAAGCATTAACTTCACGCACGAGATCAGGGGTGATGTTGCCGACTAACTCAGCGTACTTGCGACGGGCAGCTCGCGCCTCTGGGGATGCCCTTTCGATCAAAGACAACCAGAATTTGCTATAATTAATGCGCAGTTCCGGATCGAGGTCGAAATACAATCCATGATCCAGGAGTACGATCTCGAAGTTGTACGGCGAACGCGAGTTGGGTGGGGCACGTCTGATCAGTAGATTACCTGATAGCGAGAGAAAGTTTTATTGCTTTCGATGAACGAGATTCTCAAGAATTACCTGGATGCGGATCCTAAGGCAGTAGTATGAGCAGCGTATGACACGATCAAATCCTGTCCCTCACAGCATGGAAATAACCATTTAGGAAGACCATTTGGCTGAACACCCTCGTAAGCTCCAGCGCCACCTTGTTCCTGTCGATCCCTTGTTCTGCTAGGTAGCGTAAATCGTCCACTCGCGCACCCTGGATGAACTCCATGATCAACACCCGTTTCGTGGCTGAAATTACTTCAGGGATGTAAAGTGATGTGGAAAGGTGTTCAAAGTCGGCCATGGCACGTTGAGCATTTGATGCTTCGTGGACAAAATCCATTTCCTTCGGAAGATTTTCACGCATTTCCTCACCAAGCCATGTGAATTCAAACTCGGGGAACCAAAACTTTATCCACCCTACAGCCGTGCGCGTTCAATCGTCACAGAATTGTGAGGAAGGAAAAAGATGGACACACCAAGCGTGACCTCCACCATCTCCATATCGATGTCACAGAATTCTGCGAGGTGCGGGTGCTGCAACTGTTTTATCTCCATCAGTTCTGGTCTCAACACTCATCCGAAACACCAACCCACTTTCACAGCAACCTTTTTCCCTGACTCTTTATGCGTACCGACATGGACCTGGGCCAAACTTGCTACTCCGATTGGCACAGGATCAAAATCGTCGAAGAGTTCCTGGATAGGTTTTCCTATGTCGGATAGGAAGAGCGCTTCAACATCTTCATATGGTGTGGGCTCGCATTTGTCCTGCAAGGGCCGCATGGTGTTCGTCCACTCTTTTGGAAGGACTACTCTGTAAGCCTCACGGGGTAGTACTTTGCCCATCCGGACATTGGTTTGACACGTACAGCGAAGCTATATGTTGTCCCAGCTTGATAAAAACGCCTGGAACATACTTCTGCTTGGACTTCAACTTCTGTGATGATGTAGATCACGCTCACCCCCATTTGCGAGGAGGGCCTTCAGGACCCTCTTCGCACTTCGCGTATGACACTCTGAGTATGCGTGTTGCATTTCCTCCTCGGACGCATAGCTGTGCGCGAAGGCGTACTTGTAGTCAATAGCTCCTGCGATTGCGGCACCTGAGTTAATGAATATTCAGCCGGGTTGGAATGTTCACGTCTCTCGTACAGGCTAAGGATAGCATCCACACATACCAGCTATGCGGGAACATCGTGCGACAGCCAACAATGTGTGTCTGAATGGCTGGTACCGTTCATACGCGACACATCCTGCGCCTCCGAGTAACAGCACCGTGGTCGGATAGAGAAACCATGGATTCGCACTTGGACATTTACCCGGGCTTGGGCCGCCGGTCTGGGTTCCGGACGAGAAGGGTTGGCGTTTTGGCTTTGCGCGCGGTAGCCGTGAGGCGTGGGTTACGTTTTTGTGCAAGAAAACCTGGAAGGATTTGAAGATTGTGTGATGACCATGGCAAGACATGGGTGACGTTCGTCGGTAATAACACTAATACGGTAGTGAGATGTGTACACACAAGCGTGACCCAAACTCAAGCATGAACTGAATTACTACTCCAATACAAACGTGGTGTACAATAGCTGGCCAGAGTCAACCTGTCGACCCAACCGCCAGCGCAACCACTCGGTCGCCGTTGGTCTGCAGATGCGTGAAGCTAGTCCGACATGACAAGTAGTAGCTGACAACGCAACCATACCTGACTTGTTCTCAATCTTCAAACAAGGGCAGGAATGCCTAAAGATCCGTCTTGGTTGCACGCAAAACGAGGAGGGCATGACGAAAACCAGCTTACCTTCCTGCCGTCCTTATCTCCTTCCTGCGTGGGCCCAAATTCGAGGATGTCCTCGAAGAGGTTTAAGCTCCCACCACCATCACCTACTTCACTGGAATCGAAACTGGAACCAGATACCATGCGTTTTGCAATGTCAAATTCAACTTCTTCTCCATCTCCCTCCAGCATGGCCTCTATCTCCTCTCGGTTCATGTACTCTATACCCAGCCCAGACGCTCCAATCGCTAGTTCGTTTTGTTGGGAGGGCTGCGAAGATGGAAAGAAGAGTGGAGTTTTGGAGCGTGCAGTCTGCGCGGTTTGCTTATGCGTAAAGGGGACAAGAGGTAGAACAATTCGCGACGGTTGCGGATAGAAGAGTGGATCGCACGAGCGGGAAACGATATAGCTGTCAGTCCCTTTGGTACTGTTATCTCCGGTGTCTCCATCGATGACAGCTGCCTCGTCGCCGACATGGCCTATATCCAACCCGTCCATGGCGCTAAAATCACTGTTTTGTGAAGGTCGAAAAAACAGGGAGTGACTTCCTTGTGTCCGATCAGAATTAGGGATGAACAACGGTGGCGGCATCATGTGTTCGTCTTTCGTCATTGTCGAGTTCTTCCTACTCGCCATCGTCGCCTCTTGAATCTCCGTCCTTTGTACCGCCTTCATCGACCTCTTAACCTTCTCCACGCGTGGCGTCTCACTTCTTCCGCTGCCCGATCCTGATGTATTCGAGGGTACCGGTGCCTCACTCTCTGAATGCGGTCTTTTCTGTCCACCGGCTTGTCGTGGTTTAGGCGTCGATGAACCCCGTGTGTTCGCGTTTAAACTGGATGTCATTCCTTGGAGTTGTGATGTGGATATCACAAAAAGACCGTCAGATTCATCGCCTTCAACGTCAATGAAAAGTGGCGCAGCAGGGTCCGTAAAACGAAGCTCCAGTGCTGAAGCCATTGACTCGGCAAAAGCGATCGTAGCCTAGCACAATTACTCGAGTTAGCACTGAGGACACAACGGAGCAGGACAGACGTTGAACTCTCGCAGATGGAAGGCGATGGTGATAGGTGGATCAGCTATTTCGTACAAATCGAACTCGTCTGCACTGATGGTGAGCTCTGTGGCCAGCTGTGCCCTGCCTGGGAGCGGATTACGGACACTGGGCATATAAAATTTATCGATAGCGCTGACCTTTTGTATCGATAGATGACTCGAGACTTTTCACATCAATATCTGTGTCTCCGAATGTCCACACCAGCTGAGGATCGCATTTCACGCCGCGGCCGCTAGGGAAGTGCTCTGTAATGTCCCTGATAGCCCTTGGACCGATGGCGAGCCGTGATTCGTTTTCCGACTCTGGCACACCCGGAGAAAGGAGGGACGTAGGCATCAGGAGTGGTAAACGATGTGTTTTCACGATACCTAGCAGAACATATGGCACGGTGCACGTCACGTATGGTGGCAAACAGAGCTCACCATGTTTGCAGTGTAAGCGCACAATGAGCCTACTTTCCAGCGTGTCCTCGTCTTCCTGGGACTGATCACTGGTCGGGCCTTCTATGATGACCAACTCGCACCGCTCGACTGTTTTTTCGATGGTCCTGTGCCTGAATACCGACAACAGCGTCTGCGAGTACCGGGTTGGCACGCATACAGACTGGAGTGTACACGGAACGCACCTTTACGAGCACCTGCCCCTTGACATCCTGGGGTTCGCTGGGGCTACCGGTGGACGGGCCCGCCTCATTCACGCCACCACCTACGCGATACCTCGAAAAGAACATTCTCCCATACCTGAAACGACAATATGCAGAGAGCGACGAGTTTGTTGCGCTCAGTGTGAAGTGCTGGGCGTCCGCGTACAGGACAAGGTCATCGCCATAGCGCGAAAGGCATGTCAGGGCCCTGATGAACGCTTTTCGCTGAATGAGCGTGTCTGTGAGCAGTGAATGTTGTGGGTCGAGGACGTACGCTTGAGTGCGGCGGCGTTGAGCGTCGCCTGCATGGGTGGACGTCGAGTTCAAGTACGACAGCGAGCATGCCACTACCCCTGGTCAAGCTCGCCATCGTCGGCGGTGGGCCGTCTGCGTTCTACGTGGCCTCGCGGTTGCTGTCGCTCGTGCCCCACACCGACCCGTCCCTGCCGTGTCTGAGAGTGCATGTATTCGACCGTCTCTGGGCACCGCACGGCCTCGTGCGGTATGGTGTCGCCCCAGACCACCCCGAGGTCAAGGTACGTGCACGACGTCGCTCCCTGCCCTCTGCTCACAGCGTCCAAGAACTGCACGAACAAGTTCGACCAGACCGCCGCCGACCCGCGCTTCCGCTTCTTTGGAAACGTCCATGTCGGTAGTGCATCGCCCGCCTCAATACCGCACGCGCTCCCCCTCCCCCTCCCCTCCCTCCTCCACAACTACACACACATCCTGTTTGCAACCGGATGCACCCTGCCGACTCTCCACGCAGCCGTACCCCCGTCCCCGCATTGCATCCCTGCACTCTCCCTCGTCCATTGGTACACCCAACATCCCTCTGGTCCACCCGCACCCGCCCTCGACAAGATTACCCACCTCACTCTCATAGGCAATGGAAACGTCTCCCTCGACGTGGCTCGTATACTTCTCACATCACCCTCCGCTCTCAAGAAATATGATATCCCCGAACATGTTCTCGATGTCCTCTCCCGCTCCACTCTCCAGCACATCTCTATCGTTGGCAGACGCGGGCCTTTAGAAGCGGCTTTCACCAACAAGGAACTGCGCGAAATAATGCACCTCCCAGACGCTTCCATAGTCCCTCTGGATCCCTCCCTCCTCACCATCCCAGAGGGTACAACCCTGTCTCGCCAACAGCGCCGTACCTTGGAGCTTCTTCACAAAGGATCTCAAAGTCGGTTTGGAAGCACTCGGAAGACTTGGTCTCTCGATTTCTATCGCATGCCTACTGCTCTTACTCCACACCCTTCTTCCGCCGAAACCGTCGAACTTACATTTGCACACACCGTTCTTGATCCTTCCACTGGCCGCGCAATCCCAACAGACCGGACTTCCACGCTCGCCACTTCCCTCGTCGTCACTTCCCTTGGCTTCCATGTAGATCCAGCCACTACTTTCTTTGACCCTTCCTCCGACCATCTCCGCGTACAAGGGGGCCGTATTCTATCCGAGTCCGGTGTTCCCTTGAGAAACATATATGCTTCCGGATGGTGTGCTAATGGAGCCAAAGGGGTGCTGGCCACCACAATGATGGATGCATACACAGTTGCGGACACAATTCTATCTGACATCATGTCTCGCAACGCTGGAAATGTAGCCACGGAACATGGGTGCGAGGTAATACCTAATAATCTCGTGCCGAACGGTGTTCTTCATCCTGAGGATCCGCCCGAGGCGATTAAACAAGGAATAATGGACGGGGTGGTAACCCAATATCGCGATTGGAATGTCATTAACGCTGAGGAGGTACGTAGAGGTGCACTGCTTGGGAAAGAACGAGAAAGGATGGGTTGGGAAGATGCGAGGAAGTTCTTCTCCCTCTCACGCCAACATCAGATCCACTGAAACAACGCGAACCTTCCAGCCAAGACTCATTAGATGTAAACATATCTGACTCAAAGTAATAAAACATTTGCCTATCCCTCCCCTCAACTTTCGGCTTTTCCGCCCCACATCTCGCGGTTTCGCAGTCTGCCATCACCTCAGTCTCTCCGCTGGAAGACAGGATGGGGCAACGGTCGCCGCGGTCGCCTCGACGTCGATGCGGGTAGATTCTGCAGATTACTAAACCCCGCTGATTTTAGAGGTGCGTTCCGTCGTGCATTATTCTGTGGTTCAAACAATGTCAAGGCCACAGCTGGACCGTATCTTGGCATAAGTAAGACAAACCTCTGTTTCCTGTTTCTGCTTTGAATAAAACGCAAACAAGTCTGCAATTTGCTGCTCGACTGTTTGTTTTTCCTGGTGGAGTCTACCGACATCTTGCGTCATCGCAGCCACCTCTCGGCTCAGTTCTGCCTTGAAGTGTTCGACATGCGCTGTGTCATGTCAGCAACATGCTCTCTCCTTTCTACCATTCCGATTACCTTGAACGTTGATAGCTGTAGCTTCCTTCATGGCTTCCACGAATCGCAGCCTCTCACCGCGGATCTCGTTCGTGAGTTCTGCCAGAACATGTTGAGACAATATCTCAGATCAAGCACCGGATACTTACCTGTTGAGAGGGCGCGGAGCATTTGTTCTTGTTCGTGTCGCTGCCGGTTAATTATTTCGAGAACGGAATCTGTTACTAAGACCAACTTCAAATCCGCATGGAAGACTAACAGCCACTGGCGTGCAAACCATACCAAGCGCAGCCCGTTGTTCAGTGCCATTCTTCATTTGTTCTCTGACCGCGTTCATCAGTTCACCGACGGATTCCTGTAGCTGACCTTCACTCAAGGCTTTGGTCTGGATGGATGCTATAAGGTGTCTGATCTCGCCGAGCATTCCTTGGGTCGAGGGCCGGCTATCAGTGAGATCACACTCCGAGAAGATGCCAAGGTGAGAGCACAATTGTTCAACGTTTGCAGCTACCGATTGAATATGAGCAGTGCCCCCATTCACAAAGGACTCGAGCCACTTTCGGAGGTTTCAGAAACATTCAGTGCGTCACAGAAAGATTGAGAGTTGGGATTGATACACACAGAATTTAGTTCATTGAGGTAACGAACGCTATCAGCTTGTTGGTCGAGCTGGAGCTTACGCTGTTCTTCTTCCAGTCTGAGATGGTCCAATATTGTTTGAAGCTATGCGAGACGAGGTAAGAGTGAGCTCGGAGTGCACCAATGAGTATGACAGACCTTCTCTGAATCAGCACCTGCAGTTTGCGACGAACATATGTTGCCTGTGGAAACCGTGACAGCACCAGATTTATATAGGGATGCAAGTTCGTCAAGTTTCGAGCGTATATCTGATAAGTCGACGGAACCGTGGTGGGGCCCGTCCCAGTCACTCTCGCTCGGCGCCGATGGGTGAGGTGAGGGTGGAACATCCCTTGTAGTTATGACAGTTGGATGTTGCTCGACATCTCGTTTAACCTGTAGGCATAGCTGTGCCTGGCCTTGTTCGATAGACGTTAGCTTCTCAAGGAGGAGCGGGACTAGCGTCGCAAGTCGCATCCGCCAGTCCTCGAACGCCTTCATTAACGAATTCATTTGTGGGCAATCCGAATTTGCCAGAATATGCTTCCTCAACCCTTCAAGGTTGATCAAGATCTGTTGCAAGCTCGCATTGTCGGTGTGGCCATCGGAATCGGGTGTCTGCTTGGCTGCTGCGGCCACAGCTTGTCCCAAGAAGACTTTGAACTCGTTTGGGAGAACGTGAATATCTCGTTGGAGCGCAATGATTTGTTCGCACAGTCCCGCTGTTTGGTCATAATGCTTTGCAGCAGTATCCTTGATAAGCTCTACCAGTGGAGCTAACTGGGGCTCCACACCAATGATGGGCAGGAATGTCGGTGGTTTCTCGACATGTTCTCGGATCGCAGGCTCTGAGAGTTCAGCCCTTAAACCAATCACTTGCGTTGCAAGCGATGAGGATGCTTTCACGGGTGAACTTGGCGGTGCTGGCGCGGGTGAGGATTGGCGTTCTGCAGAATGCTTCCCAGATACACTCCGTACGGACGAAGAATCAGCGGACGGGTCATTGGGGGGATAGGGAGGCGGGATCACAATATAAGCATCTGCAGAAGGCGCTTCCACAACCTTGTTCCAACTTCTACCCACATTCTCTTCCTGTAGTTTCTCGATCTCTGCAAATGGACGTCCTTTGGGGCCTGGATGTGTGTTTTGTGCACGCCGGAGGGCGGTGCCAACGCTAGACGAACTGACGGCACTCGAGGCTGGGCTTGTCAGTTCTGAGCGCTCAATTTGTGCAAGGCGTTGGGTGACCACAGACAAAGTACCGAGATTAGCAATGGAAGGGCTTTTAGTGCAGGAGCGGGGGTTGGAGAGTTGTGATGGAGGGCGAGGTGGAGAGACACATAGCGGAGAAAGCGAGTGACGTGGTGACTTGGCAACCGGTGTCGGTGGTGGTGTTTGGTGAAGAGCAGACTGAGCCGAAGGGGTATTTGGCGCGCTAGAAGATGTATATTCAGAACGTGCCTCTTCAGAGGGTGAAAGTGATTGTAGGCATGGCCCAACTTCTTTGTATTCAGGGCTAACATCTGCTCTGATCATAAGCGTCTCATCCCGCTTCGGTGTCACAGTTTCATTTTTGCTCTGCGAACTGAAGACAGCATCCCTGCGCCGAGGTGAGATCTGAAAGAAAAAAAATGCGATAAATCTCACCAGATCGCACCAACCCATTGCGCACGTTCCTGACTTGAAGCTGCTGCAAATGTTTCCCTCGGCCGACCCTCGAAGGACAACTCAAAGGTCTTCAAATCGCCTTCAATGTCGGGTCGTGGGGCTCGTTCATTGAGGGAGCGTACGTTCATAAGCCCATCTAGCAAGATGATGTGACTGGAAGGGTTGTTGTGCATGGCGTACCAAGTAAGTAGAAGATGGGAGTCGTGGAGTGCTACCGTGCATGACGCCCATACAGGAAGGTGAGAAGGCGGTCGTGAGAGGTAAAGTAGAGAACCAGAGAGCACGGGTACAGCTCTGTCGGACGAGGGCCGCGAGTCTGCCTGTTGTTTTGGAAGAGACAGGGGATCGCGCAGCGCGGTGATGCTCAGCTGAGGAGCGTGAAGATAAGGATAAGGAGGAAGACAGCCATCCTCATCAGACTCTTTATCCTTATCCTTCTTCTTTCTGAAGACAGACATGAAGTTTCGTAAGGAGTTGCTCAAAGATCTTCTTTTACTCTTGTGGAGGGGGAGCGGTGAGAAAAGGACGATGCATGTCGCACAAGTCCGTGTCTGAGGATACTTACGCGAACAGAAGCAGAAGATCTGTTAACTTGAACACGAATCCTTTCCCCCTCGCCCGTTATGGATTCAAATCGACGTATTAGCTGCTTTGTTGACTGACGACACAGTGCCGGGGTGTGACTAGAGCGGCCAGCGACTTGATCGGTTGATGAGCGAGGCTCGTGGGCGACGAAGATTCCACGTCCGCCCGTACAATCGAACGTCTTTTGCGAGGCGGTAGTACTATGCGCCCCTATGCTCGGCCCTGTGCTGTGAGCGTGATCCATTTTCCGAGGACCTCCAACACCTGACTTCGTCGCCTGGAGGGCATACGACTCACTGTCGGGAGTATGAGATGATTCGGTGTTCATCATGCTAGGCCGTGCCGTTAAGGAAGACGTTGGAATGATGGTCGATGTTTCGTCGCTTACGCTTGACATGAGCTGTGAATTTCGCTGTGGTACCAAAGGAAAGGGCGTGTTTAACACCGTCAGCGGAGGAAACAAACTCACCCGTACGAGTCGGTTACGATATTGACTGAAAGTGTGTGATATACCACCACAACCAGTCTAATATCAAAGGATGTCGCAAGAGGCAAGTGGAAATTTGCACACAGGCGTGATGCCAATGACTTGATAATGAGATTCTCGAGTTTGCAGTTAAATATACGTGCCTTGCCATTGGCCGAAGTATCCATGCATTGTATGGCGATTATACATTGAGATGGGTAGTAAAGCAAGATAAAGTATATAACGTCTAGTGGCTGGCTGGTGCGGGTTGTGGCGCAATATTTTCTGGTACTGAATGGGACCATCAGGGAGGGGTATCACGCAGAGAGAAGAGATACGTACATGGAGGTAGTTGTGGTCGTGTGCCCTCGCTGAAGACGCGGGATAGCAGGACACCTACGCCTTCGAAAACACCAAGTAAAATGCCACAAGCGATGGCCGATCCTAGAGCAGACTTTGGGCCACCTAGCATTCCATGAGCAAGTCGCGCGAGTACACGGAAACGTTCCGAGCGGGAAAACACGGGCAGTGACAGGACAACGGGACTTACTGCGAGCAGCTAGACAACCGCCAGTCATGAAGCCGGAGATGATGGCATTCCAAGCATCCTCCTTTTGCCGCCAACCCTTGACTGCACAGTCGAATGTCGAAAACATGCCGCCCCAGACGCCAAAGTTACCCCCGGTGACCGGCGCTCGTGCTTTTATCGTCGAGATGGCACCGACTAGACGCTCACCCTGTCAAAGTGAGTCAGAGAACAGCGAAAGAAAGATTCGGGTGCGTACTCGTGGTGAGTTTCGAGCGCCCTTTACGCCGTGCCAAATGCCACCGCCGACGGCACCCATTGCGAAGGCCCCTCCAAAGTCATTGAGGATTACCCATGGGCTAGAACGATTGTCAGTGGCATTCTCGCGACGGCGTGGCACATTACCAGGGATCTCTTGTGTGGTCTGCGTGAGACATGGAGGATGATGGAAACGAAGGTGACTTGGGACTGGAAAGATTTTCTGTTGAGGGTAGGCTTGGAAATTAATGGTCACGTGATCGTGCTAATGAAACCGCGCGAACGGTGGCGGACTCTACTTTGGACGCGTCTCACGCGGTCAACGTCGAGCACGACGAGCACGACGACCTCAGCGTTGTCGACGACGATGGGTGGCACTACGCGTAGGGTGACCCTATCCCAGGTGTTCGTCGAGCTGCCAGCGTCACGGACCCCACTCAAGCATCTCCCGCACGTGTCATCAGCGGGCCACAAAGAAAACGCGTTGTCTCGTTCATCTGCCCCTCAGATGAGCACCAGTAC
>JBBPUK010000031.1:3866-16124 GCA_038094635.1 Tylopilus cervinicoccineus | reverse complement strand
GTTGCTCTTGCAACTCTCCGTGACTGGCAAGAGAATGCATCCACGTCTTCTCGTTCCCCTTCCACTGGCTTCCCCCTTTCTTTCCCGGACCCTTTGCCCCCCCCAGTGTCTATTTCTGTCATCCGGACACGTAGTGGAGCCAACCAGTCTAACACCGGGAGTATTAGTGTTCTTCGCACTGCCCAGCTTGTTCCTGTGATCTCTGCACTTGTCAACGCAGCTGTCGGCTCTGAGGCAGTGAGACAGGAATTGGAAGTGGGAGCCCAAGAGTCCAAGGAGCGGATCAAAGAGGCGCGAGAAGCGCACCGCATCGAAAATGAGCGATTCGAGCAAGAAAGGGGAAAGGCGAAACGGGTAATTGCCTGTCGGACCCAGTCGAGTAACATATTGACACAAATTTGTAGCTGGACAAGTCGAAGACAGAGTACCACGAGTGCATTGTGGCAGCTATCGACGATGCGCTGAAAGTGGCTCTGTGTGCAGATATTCCTCGGATCTCATCGATGGGAAGAGATATAGAAGGGCGTGTATACTGGGCTCTCACGCCAGGTATGAACGAACGCGAAGATGCTCTGGACCTGCTTCGGTCGTATTCCCAAGGACGTAGCTGCAAATCAAAATCTCGTCGCAAGTCTCTAGTACCGTCTCAAGAAGATCGTGGTGCTCTCAGAAAGTGGTCTTGGTTTGTCGCAGTTTGGGGAAAGAGACCTCCCGCTGCAGAACGTACTCTGGTTGCGGATGAAGATGACAACGAGGATGAGGAGAACGAAGACGAAGAGGACGAAGAGGAGCAGTGGTGGGGATTCTGGGAGCCCGAGGAAATCATGAAGCTGGCGTCTTGGGTTCACTTCAAGTCTGGCCTTGAGGGTACCTCGGAACGAATGTCTTACCACAGTGACAGTGCCCCTTCTGGGTCGCGCACGCACTCCCTAGACTCGGATGTGAACATGGAGGATCTGACCGACGAGAACTCTGATGAGGATCTAGAGAACGAGGTGAGCTCGATTCCGACTGAGAGCGAAACTGTGGCCCTGGTCAAAGAGTTGGAGCAGTATGCATCACTTCTCGGAGGGAGGATCAAAAGGGACGAAGAGACAGAAGACCCTCGGCCAATCAAGAGGTAGGGGGCTTGCTCTTATTATTCAGATACCACACCGCGGGCGCTCTGGGAACAATCCAAGGTTAGATACGTTATACTATTATTTTTTGTTAATAAGGATAGAGCGTAGTCGGGTCCGGAGCAATTTGATACTTTATCCATACTTTGCACCTTGTTCTTGCTATCATTGGATGTGGGATGTGAACCTTGCGAGGAGATCGCTGTCGTCGACGGAACGTTGAACGTATTTTGAAAGCCGCTCCGCAAGACGGACGGCGAGTACATGCTTGCACTGGGACAGATCTCAGCAGGTAATACACGAGGTGCGATTCCAGACGTGTAGGCCTACCATTAGATGGGACTCACTCATCAAGATCGCAAACGCGAAAGCGGGGCAGGTGCAGTAGCAGGACATGCGTGGTGACCAGCCGAGATTCGGGAAGACACTGTACGTCGCGGTGGACCCGAGGACCTCGTAGTAGCATCTTCCCCACGGCGACTGATACTTGAGCACTTGCAGAGCGACGTGAGCCAGCAGACGCGCGCGATGGTGAAGGAAACACACCGCTCTCGCGGTCGACGAGGTCAAGCGCAGCCAGGAGCGTCGTGTCTGGAAACAGCGCACGGAGCTTGTCGATCCCTTCCTCAACTTTTCGCAGCACAGAGATCAGTGCCAGCCATCCGATAGAGATTGCGGGCTTACGGTTGTCCTCGTCGATAGAGCTCACGACGGTCTGCACGACGTGTCCGAGACTCAGGCCAGACATCGCATGCCGTGTGCTCTTTGATCTACTGTAAATGGCACCTTGCGACTATCTCTTCGTCTTTGCTCAAGCTCATGAGGAATTCCGCGTCCCAGAGCTCCGGTCAATAGCAGAGCTCCATGACTTCCAGATCAGATTCGACTCTACTGAGGACCTCGCCAACGCCGTCAAGCGGCCATTCATGATTCTTGGACTGGAGGAAGAGGATCACGCGAGGCTTCTCGCACACAGATGTATATTGATCAGGTACGTACGCCCGACGACCTTGTCTGTCTCGGCGTGTTACTTACCCCCACCAGGTCGATCTATGAATTCTACGCACAAGGATCGACCTACGATGAGCTACACGATGCAAACAAGCGCGTTCGCTCTCTTTGGGAACGATATATCCCGGATACTTCTTTCAGATTCACCGTCATTGGATATAACCATGGGCTCTCTCAACGTCGGCAGCGCGACGTGATCGAAAGCTTTTCCTACATGGACTTCTTGGGCAAGATAGAGATGAAAAACCCAGACATCACTCTCGGGGTATTTGAAGAATGTGCGTGTCGTGCGCAACTGGGAAAAAAGGATGCCTAGGCCATGGCTGACGCCCCTGTGCATTGCCTTCAGACGAGGATGATCGCCGGCCTGACGGTGGCCGAAACGTGGATGGTGAATTCAAGCAAGCTTATTTTGGCAGGTTGGTACGTTGGCCATTCCCTTCACCGTCCAGCACCATGTCATCCCCATCTGGCAGGTCGCGGAGGGTACTGCACGGTCTCTCGTCAGGATATTTGACGTGAAAAAGCGCACATACTTTGGGAACACGAGCATGGAAGCAGAGATATCATTGTTGATGGCCAACCAGGCGCAGGTGAGCAGTCTCTTATTGTAGTAGTGGATCAACGGCTCATGCTATGGTAGGCTGCACCCGCTAAGCTCATGTATGACCCCTTTATTGGAACCGGAAGCATGGCCTACGTGCGTACTTGATGCACGACTCTCGAGCACCCGCGTGATTCTGCATCGTGACCAGACGACAGCGTACTTTGGAGCACATGTGTATGGGTCTGACATTGACGGTCGGCAAATGCGTGGAAAAGGTTGCGCCCTTCGTGTGGTCCACACGCATCCAATATCCTGACAGATATTTTTCCAAAGGCAAAACCCCGGGCGTTATCCGCGCAGCTGTTCAATACGGGGTTGCGCCGCGGATCATAGACCTCTGCACGTTCGATATCACCCACCACCCTTGGAGGTGTGGTGGACTCTTTGATGCCATTATCACTGACCCACCCTGTATGTCTATTTTGTCTTCTTTCAAGAGGTAGAGCCTGACACAGAGCAGACGGCGTACGTGCTGGCGCGAAGCGTCTAGGACGCAAAAAGCTCCGTGATGACAAGCTACCTTCGGAGGTGCCTCGACCGTGAGTCCTTTAAAATCTACCCAGGAACACTCGACGTCCGTATGGCTGTGTTCTAGGGATCCCAATGAACCGTACATCCCGCCTACAAAACCCTACGAGCTCTCTGCTCTGATCGTCGATCTCATTTTCTTTGCCCGCTACCAACTCAAACCTCGCGGATTACTCGTGTTTTTCCTTCCCACGGTGACAGAGACATACGAGGAAGTGGACGTTCAAGCCGCCCTCTGCGATGGAATGGAAGTCGTGGCGAATTCCGTACAAGACTTTGGAAGTTGGGGTAGACGGGTGGGTATCGCACATCGGCCTGGGGAGTTGCATCGGACTGATCCAATGTTTGTGCTCGCAGCTCATCACGATCCGCAAGACGACGACAGATATTTGCCCATTACCCATGTTCGATTCCGCTGGTGTCGATGATGTAGGGAGCGTCCGTACTCCAGCTCACAGAGATTTTAGGGAAAAGTACTTTGAGGGTTTTAAGAAAACACGGGAGCGATAAAGAATGATAACACCTATCGAATGTGGCCTCTCCCCTAGTTGGACTTCCAGTGAATAGACTAATCCACCTGTAATTGTGGCGCCAAATTCGTGCATATTATGTATGGCATATGTCAATAAGACCTAGCGAGCGAATAAACCAGGAACACAACAGAATGCAATGCCTCAAAAGGTTGCACGTACGGAGATCTCCATCTGTAAATGTCCACCCATCCGTTCACTGCATCTAACACTGTGTTTAAACCAGCTATTGCGTGCGTCCATGCGTCAACACGCAACACCAGGAGCAATGGAATCAAAGCGGACAGCATTTCACATAGCCATACTTTCGTCCAACTCTCGGCGCGCTTGCCGCCCACGCGCAAAAAATACGAGAGCACCAAAGACCATGACGATCGACCCGTGGAGGATGAGAGCATTATTCATGTTGTATGGAGGATTTGCCGTCGAGGAGGCACGAAGAGCCCCCTCCCCTGAAACACAGTACGCTGGTTAGCATAACAGCCAAAAAAGAAGGGAACAAACGTGCCAAGTATTAGGACGATAGCAAATAAATTTCCACTGAAAAGTGAGTACAGCTGAAGTATGTTGCAAATAGCATCCTCACCTGCACCACAAAGCAGCCGTGCTCGCACCTGCATTCCTCGTCAGCTCCACTCCGAGTTCCAGGCCAATTGGAAGCATAGTCAAGGAGCATATCCCGATGACGACGAAAACGACAAACAATGCGGCGGTGTTATTCGGGCGAACTTGTCACGATCAGGGCCGGTGTCACTGAAGGTAGGAAAAGGAAACCTACCAGCCCAGATCAATGAGAACCAGCCAGTTGCCACAACTGGGATCAGTATCTTGAGAGTGATACCAAGCCTATGAGTGAAGACTCGGTCGAATAACGGTGCAGTGACAATCGAAGCAACGATGCCTGAGAGCAGTAGAGTTGCACCTATTATCCCAGCTGTCGTGTCCGAATATCCCATGGGCTCCTGGAATATGGGGTGATCAATAAGCAGAATGAGTAGACAGAGGGGACGAGATCGGCACTTACGAACCATTCACCTGATAACACACTGAAAGCATTGGTTACTCCAACAAACACTCCGAAGAGGGTAGCAATGATGGCAAAGTCAACGCGCTCACGAAGGGTCATGTACGCATCTGGTGATACTGACCAGCCCAACAAGGCACGGCAGAAAGATGTGAAGGATTGAGGAGGTCTAGAACCAGCATAGGCTAGGAAGATGACGGTTGATTGATGGAGGTGAACAAAGAATTTGGGGCTCACTGGGGGGAGTAGGGGGAGAATCAGAGATAAAGAGAACGGCAGGTATAACAGCTGTGGAGATGACCGCTAATACCAAGACCTAGGTGTTGAGAGGTAATGAGTATTGCAGCTCGTAGGATGAATTATAGGATGTGATGAGATGACTGACGGATTGACGCGGAGTTCCGACGAGGGGAGCAAGCAGTTCGCCAATTGCGTTACCTATTGGGTTCGCTGCACACAAGGGTGGATCAAAAGGATGTGGAGTGAGCCGAGAGAATGTACGGACCGATGGCGATGAGCATGGTCGCAGTAGTACGGCCCTTGAGATCGAACCATTTTTCAGAGTATGTGGGACCAAGGACCTGGAAGATGGGTTGTGCTATCGCAGAGAACGTCTTGAGTGAAGAAAATGTGGGTGAATCGGTTACTGGGAATGAGGGGGAGTAACATTTACTTGGCCAAACATGAGGAGAGCATATGCAGACCGGGGAGAAAGAGAGGTGGAGGTCCCAACGTAACGAATCCATCCAGATACGAGGGCAAGAACAGTACCGATTTGGGCCTGGGGGAATAAGCAGGGGAGCGGATAGGACGGATGAGGACGTACACAACGAGTGATACCGAAGCGAGAGCACAAAACAGGGACGGCAAGCGAAACGGGGATGTACACACAAGACATCATGTTACCAAGCCAATTGATTTGGTCCACCGTCAAGCTAAACTCTCTAGCAGCTAAAACAATGCAAGGAGATCAGCGATTGAAATGCAATGTATCATAAAGCAACCTTCTACGGAAATTGGACCAAACCAGGCCCATGGCAAGCCAGTGACGAGGCCAAGTAAGACCTGGGCTGTGATGAGGAGAGAGGGAGAGGGAGAGAAAAGCGATAGCAGCGCACAAAGGCGAACAGGCCAGAGAATCTCCTCCTGTATAACATGTATCTCTCATGTGAGGGAGGTGGAGTCAAAGACTTGCGGGACATGTTCAGTGACTCGTAAGGTTCTGTGCTGCTGTGCCCTGCGTTGGCCACCGTCTTCCACGGATGTAAGATGTTGGGGATAGAGATGCCGAAACTCGAGAATATGGCCAGGTGGCAAGTGGCGTCGCCTGCACGTCGATATACAATTTGTGTGACTGGGCGATAGCGATTCGGCACGGTGGCCGGCGACGATCCGAGTTGGTCAGACTCTACCTGTCTCAGAGGATGTGAGGTGGACATTTTAGGTCAGGTGTTTCTCCGAGTACTATACATGGATGGGGTGTGGAGATGTCATTCGCGCGCAACTTGGGATCGACAGATAAGATAAGCTTTCGTGTTCGCGATTATCAGTCGTATTCAGTGGCGCTCCAAGACATCTAGTCCAGACACCTGGTAATGTCTGTGCGGTGCGGGTCACGACGCACTCGTCGATGGACAAATCTCACAGGCAAGAACAGTGAGATGAGTACAGGATCATGAGCGTTTCGCGCACAATATCGCCCTGAGACAGTTACGCACGTCTGGACGAGTCAGTGTCAGACCCATATACAGGGACATTCAGGAACACTGGCCGTGCTCGCATTTCACTAGACTCTCAGTGAAACATATCAGCAGACGAATGATGGACTCGATTAGTACCCACAGGCAAATATAATTTTTTTTTTTTTTTTGACAGCGCCCGAAACCCAGCCGGGCCCTTGGCTCTGCTTCCATGACAGCTCGATTGTCGGTGAAGTAATTACAGAACATACATAGTGCGGTGCCTCAAGTTGATTCAACTGAGGACCGGCTTCGTGTCGCCAGGCAACCTGACGGCCACACTCAGAGCTCCCGAGCAACGGACTCGAAACTGCAAGATAAAGTCAACAACACGCAGGCGTCCTGAGATCCGAACGAGAGACCATCAAGCGCTTGCCAGTCATCGTGTCTGATGCCTATACATGGTTGCACTTTGTCGTTTCAGTCTTCTGAGCTGGGCACGTCGACGTTTTCGACCACATTTCGACGTGGCGATCAACACACTCGGTTCTTCAACATGGGGAGGGTGTGCCGTGTGTCATGCGGGTTAGTAGATCTCTCTGGCACCAAGATGCTTGCTCTCATGCACATTACGAGCTGCCGTTCCATAAACTCCATACAAACCTGGACGACACTTTTCTGACAGGACTGGGTACCTTGCACGCCTTGCGAAAGGGAATATGCAGTTTCGCATATGCTTGGGGTCCCGACGACAAAATAAGAACATCAAGGAACCGTCCTGGACAGCCTACGTGGGTTCCTAGCCTCGCGTCGACTGGGCTATGTTTGGCTGCGAGGCAAGCTGCGTGCACCAAGTCTGTTACCTCATAAATGCGCTGGTGACCAGACTTTTGCATGTTGAGAACGGCAGGGGGAGATCTTGGTCGTTGTGAACGATGTTCGACCCTCATGATGCAGGAGACTTTCGTACTCTAGCTCTCAAGCACTGTTTCCCTGAAAATCCCTGCAGAGAAAGCGAGCGAACAGATCTACCCAGCTATGATCAATTGCCCAATGGCCCTCCGAAAAGCATTTCTCGGACAGATGTCGGCGCCTCAGCTACGATCAGCGGACAACGATGGCCGCAAGCAAATCAGCAGAGTTACATAAATATGTAGCATTGGATATATGCAGATGTAAAACGGTATAGGTCGATAACCCAGGCGAGTCGATAATCTAAAAAGTACAAGAGAATGCACATCCCGTTGCAAGTCCAGAGGTCTTCATCTGTCCATTCTTCTGCTCCATCTATCCCTTGCATAAATCACCTGGACCAGATCGACTAGCACGAAGCGTCCTTCATCGATGCCAGCTGCTTCGTCGTTGCATCAAGTTTTCCAGCAGTACTAGGTGTAGAAACCATGGGTACTGCGTTTTCTACTGCCATGGCCTCATCCAGTTCTCGACGGGCTTGTCGTGCATGGACGAAAAATACGAGCACCCCGAAAACCATAACAGTCACCCCATGGAGAATAAGAGCATTGTTCATGTTGTATGGCGGATTTGCCGTCGAGGAGGCACGAAGAGCCCCTTCCCCTGAAACATGAGCACCGATGAGTACAACAACCGGAGGGAAGGGGAACAAACATGCCGAGGATCAGGATGATAGCAAATAAATTTCCACTATGAAGCATGAGTGAAACTGCAACGCGTTACAAATAGAATGCTCACCTGCACCATAAGATGGCTGAGCTCGCGTCTGCATTCCTTGTCAGCTCCACTCCGAGTTCCAAGCCAATAGGAAGCATAGTCAAGGAGCATATCCCGATGACGACGAAAACGACAAACAATGCGGCGGTGTTATTCGGGCGAACTTGTCACGATCAGGGCCGGTGTCACTGAAGGTAGGAAAAGGAAACCTACCAGCCCAGATCAATGAGAACCAGCCAGTTGCCACGACTGGGATCAGTATCTTGAGAGTGATACCAAGCCTATGAGTGAAGATTCGGTCGAATAATGGTGCAGTGACAATCGAAGCAACGATGCCTGAGAGCAGCAGAGTTGCGCCCATTATCCCAGCCGTCGTGTCCGAATATCCCATGGGCTCCTGGAGTGTGGAGTTGAATGAGCAGACAGAGAGAAGGAAATAGGTACTTACGAGCCACTCGCCTGACAATACGCTGAAAGCGTTGGTTGCGCCAACAAACACTCCGAAGAGGGTAACGACGATAATAAAGTCGATGCGTTCACGGAGGGTCATGTACGCATCTGGTGGAACTGACCAGCCCAACAAGGCGCGACAGAAAGATGTAAGGGATTGAGGGGGTCTGGAACCAGCATAGGCTAGAAAGACGAGGGTAGGGCAATGGAAGTAAGCGGAGGATTTTGGAGCTTACTCGGAGGAGAAGGGGGAGAATCAGAGATAAAGAGAACGGCGGGTATGATAGCTGTGGAGATAATTGCCAATACCAAGACCTTGGTGATGGGAGGCGATGAGCACCGCTGCTGCATAGGAAGGATCGTGACCGACTGACAGATTGGCGCGGGGTCCCGACAAGGGGGGCAAGCAATTCGCCGATTGCACTGCCCACCGGATTAGCTATACAGAGGGGTGGTCGAGAAAGGTAGGGAGGGAAGGGAGATGTACGAACCGATGGCGATGAGCATGGTTGCGGTAGTGCGGCCCTTGAGGTCGAACCATTTTTCGGAGTACATGGGTCCGAGGACCAGGAAGACGGGTTGGGCGATAGCAGAGAATAACTGTGGAACAAAGGACGTGAGTGAGGTGAAATCGGCTGAAAGAGAGGGGGAGTAGTGCTACCTGACCAAACATGAGAAGTGCATATGCAGACTGGGAAGAAAGAGAGGTGGCAGTCCCAGCGTAACGAACCCATCCTGCCGCAAGGTTCACGAGAGTAGCGAGTTGGGCCTGGGCGGATGAGCGGGCGGACGGAAGGGGCAGAAGGAGGACATACAGTGCGGGTTATCCCGAAGCGAGAGCAGAACACGGGAACAAGGAGCGAAACAGGGATGAATGCGACTGACATGATGTTGCCAAGCCAATTGACCTGGTCGACTGTTATGCCAAACTGCGCGGCGGCTGAAACAGGATGGGTATTTGAGATGGGACGAACGTCGAAAAGATACCTTCTGGGGCTATCGGACCAAACCAGGCCCATGGCATGCCCGTGACGAAGCCAAGGACGATCTGGGCTGCAGTGAGAAGAGAACAAGAAGAGGCGCGGGAGGGGCTCACGAAACCGAACAGGCCAGAGAACCTTTTCCTGTACAGTCTGTATGGGACGTCGTCTGTAGGCGTCGTGGCATCTGTCGAGGCGACACCGGACTTGTCTAGCGAGGTCCCTCTGCTGCCGGGCTCTGCACTGGCCATGGTCGTCGGTGAGATGGAATTGCACCGCCACACGTTCCCTAGGGCTACCGATCTACAGATTTTGTGGCGGTGCTATCCGGTCGGCCCCTCCGTTTTCGGAACAGACCCGGCTCGGCCCTGGCTGGTTCGCTCGGCTCGGTTTTGGCTGGGTCGTAAACCGCGCCGAGCCCGATGTCAGCCGTCTTTTTCCGCAGCTTGAATGCCCGCACGTTCTCCTCCTCCTCCTCCTCCTCCTCCTCCTCCCCCCCCTCTGCTGCTGCCCGTTTCTCGCCCGCCCTGCTCTCCTCCTCCTCCTCCCCCGTCACCACCGTCCATGCTCCCGGTGTCCCCGCGTGCACCCTTTGTCCGGCCTCTTCCGCATCAGGGTCTCTGTACCCAAGCGACGCCGGTGTGCTGTAGTTCGCGTACGGATCGGACGGCTTCCCCGGCCTCGCCTTGGCCGCAGCTCCAGATTCCTTCGCTTGTCGAATCGCTCCTCCAGACGAACTCGTCACCGCGCGCCCAGATGCGACATCCAGCGCGTATGCCGCTTCCGCTGCCTATCCCCGCGTTGAGTCCCATCTCAGCACGCTGTCAGCACACTCACCCTCCCAACGCTCGCCATGATCCCCTTTTCCTCTTCCTTCTCCCTCACACGCTTCTCACCCTCCTTGTATAGCCCTCTCACGAACCGTTCCACGTTCCCTTTGTGCCGCAGTCCATTCTCGTGCTGTTGTCGCGATGGCTTGTCGTCCGCGATGTAGATGTTACAGTACTTGCAATGGTACCGTTTGTGCGACACCCAGTACTCCGACATGGCGGTAGCGAATCAAGCAACGCTTGATTATGTAATTTGATATGCTGGACCGCCAGCCCCAACTCCCTCTCTTCGACCTCTGTCCCACCAACGCCAGTGAGTCCATTGATTGTACAAGCACAATGAATAAAATGACCCTGTTCTGCAACGATAGAACCTAGTGTTGCACCGTATCGATCACCTCCAAACTCACCACCGTTCACAATGAGTGAAAACAGCCCACACGACACAGATGACGTCCAGATAATCCAAGACGTCGAGGACATGGAGGAGATAAACGCCCTCATAGAACTCGGGACTACGCTGATCCAGGCGATCTTTGAAAAAGAGCCCTTGGACAACATCCGAGACCTTATTGACGCTGGTGCTCCTCTTTGGTTTCAGGACAGCGAGGGAACATCCCCATTGCACGCAGCCGCCTATTCCGGTAGCGACCAGCTTGTGAAACTCCTTTTAGAAGAAGGTGCACTCTGGAACGCAGGCGAGTCCTCCGCATCGCCACCCATCCAACCCTCATACCGCCTGCCCATCAGTGGACAACCTTGGTAATACGGCTGGCGACGTCGCCCTGTCTATGAACAACAACGCATGTTATATTCTCATTCGCGACGCTGGCATTCGTGCAGGTGCTTCGTGCTAACTGCGTCCCATCCACGCTCGTTAAACCCTCGACAGAACTGCTTCTCGCCGTCGTCTCATCAAAGTCCCCACTGGCTGAAGCACCCTCCTCCTTGGTGATCCGTCAGGACGATGCGTCGGCACTTGGGTCCACGGATGCTTTCCTGACTTCACGCCTACAATTCACCAAAGATGCCAAAGGCCAAGAAATATGCCTTCTTGAACTCGAGGATGGCGAACAAGTAGGCGTCATGATGGGATGGGAACGTGAAATTAGTAAGTAGTTTCAATGTCTCTCCAACTACGTGCGTGTCGCATACCCGTGTCCAGTGCGTAAAACGGTCGACGAACTTTGCTCAAGTCACGCCAAGTTGAACACTGGACTCAAGGTCCTCAATGTTGGATTTGGCCTGGGTATCGTTCGTGAATCCTGCTTTTGTTCTCCGCGTCCGCATCTGAGTCTTGTCAAGATCGACACCATGCTTCAATCCCTCTCCCCGCCTCCCTCTCTTCATGTTATCATCGAGGCACACCCCGATGTGCTCGCTCATATGGAAGAGAAGGGATGGCGGGAAAAGGCAAAGGTCAAGATTTTGAAGGGAAAGTGGCAGGACATACTCTCTAGCGACGAGTTCCTCGGGCTAGGCAAGTTTGACATCATCTACACCGACACGTTTGCGGAAAACTACAACGGTGAGTTCAGTGCTTTTGAATGAGGTGTGACCCTCATTGTATTTGCAGAGCTTCACAAGTTCTTCAAACTTCTACCACGTCTTCTGGACGGGCCTGACGCTCGATTTAGTTTTTTCAATGGATTAGCCGCGACGAGTACGTCGAGTCTTTGACCTCTCTGGGATTCCAGACGAATGCTCACCCGAGGTATCGAGATGCTCTTTTTTATGATGTCTACACTCGCGTGTCAGATTGTCACCTGTCTGAAATCGGTGTCGAGGTCTATTGGCATGATGTCGAGGTTG
>JBBPUK010000030.1:123112-147037 GCA_038094635.1 Tylopilus cervinicoccineus | reverse complement strand
ACATCTGCACTCATTCTCCATAGCGAAGACGTCTACCACATCCTCAGAGCGGCACTCATCGAACGCATACATGACAAGGAAACTCCCATCCGCGTACAAGCAGCCGTCGCTCTGTCAAAGCTATGTGGCTCAGAAGACCCCTCTGAAGACGGCGAACAGACTGCCATCGATGTCCTCCTCGACACCCTCAGCTGCGATCCCGCCGCGTACGTGTCCTCCACTTTGCCATCCATGTCTGATCCAGCCCCACAGCGAAGTCCGACGCGCGGCACTCCTCAATATGCCTCTCGCCAAATATACCCTCGACGGCATCCTCGCCCGTTCCCGCGACACGGACACCGTCATGCGTCGCCTCATCTACTCGGCCATTCTCGAGAAAAACTGCACCACCCCGGATGGCTCTGGCATGGGCCCGCTCCACCCCCGTGTGCTCACCATTGCACAAAGGGAACTTATCATCCGCAACGGACTCGGCGACCGCGAGCCCGCAGTCCGCTCTGCCGCAGGGTCCCTCCTCGGTGCCTGGGTCGATGTCGTAAGGGGATCGACCAAGGCAGAGGACGGGCCCAATCTCATGGACGACGTGCTAGCCTTCCTGGGTCTGTTCGACCTCAACGATAACACAGTCACAGAGGACGCACTCCTCAGCATATTCGCCACTCGCGTCGACATTTTTGACCAGCTCGAGTTCAAAGGTGTGTCTATGCACCTGCTATGATCGTGAATGCGCTGACGGTCGCGCAAGATGCTTTTTGGGAGGCGTTGACCCCCGAAAAGGTATTTTTGGCACGCGTGTACGTAGAGCACTGCATCGCCACCAACGACCAGGCCAAACTAGAGGTCTCGCTCCCCGTCGTGACCCACCTCGCATTCCGGGTGCAGAGTATCTACAACAAGTACCAAGAAGATGTCGATGCAATCGCGCAAGAACGTGCACTACGCGCGCTCGA
This sequence comes from Tylopilus cervinicoccineus, assembly GCA_038094635.1. NCBI lineage: Eukaryota > Fungi > Basidiomycota > Agaricomycetes > Boletales > Boletaceae > Tylopilus > Tylopilus cervinicoccineus. The sequence continues at coordinate 146,087 of JBBPUK010000030.1, read as the reverse complement.
CGCCAACACCGACATCGATGAGGAGCGCCTCTACCTCTTGCTCGATGCCGAGTTTGTGATCGCAGAGATGTTCAAGCTCGCAGTCAACCTCGACTATGCGGACGAGATCGGCCGGCGGAAGATGTTCCAACTCGTGCGTGACATGATCGGGCAAGAGGCACTACCTGAGGGGCTCGTGGCACGGTGTTTGGATGTGCTGAGGGTCCTCTCACCGAGCGAGCGGGATCTGATCCGGGTTGTAGTCGAGGTAGTGCACGAGCTGCGCGACGAGCGGGAGAGCGAGGAAGGCGAGGGCGAGGGCGAGGGGGAGAATGATGCGAGCCTGAGTGCCACCACGGCACCCAAGGCGCAGAAACCGCCCAAGGAACGCGGGCCTGAGGAGCAAGCTCGTGCGGACGCGCTCGACCTGCGGTGTTTGTCGCTCTGCATCGGTATGCTGGAGCGCGTGAACGGGGTCCGTCGGTTGCGCATTTCTTAGAACGACCACTCATGGCATGCGTAGACGTTTGAAGAGAATTCGACGCTGGAAGGTATATTGGGCGAGCTGATCGTGCCAGCCGTCAAGCGCAAGGAGCTTGCCCTTCGTGAAAAGGGCCTCGTCTGTCTCGGGCTCTGCTGTCTTATTGCGCGTGTAGGCTCTCTCTACTCGCTACCCCAAGCTGTAGTGCTAATCGGGCTCTAGCGGATGGCACTCAACTCGTTCCAACTGTTTTTGTCGCAAGTCCAGTCTGCACCCGAAGCGCTCAAGACGCGAGTGCTACAAATCATATTTGACATGCTCATGGTCCACGAAGCCGAATTTTTGGGCAGGACCGGCATCGGGGTATGCCGTGCATTTTTGCTCAGCGTCCAGAACTAAGAATGCGAGAACCAGAGCGAGCGCATCGTCGAGTTTTTGCTACACGTCCTCAACGCAGAAGATGCGGAAAAGGTACAGGCCTTATTGTGCATCGGACTGTCCAAGCTCGTCCTGGCAGGCATGATTTCGGACGATCGGGTGCGTGTCGCTCTGGGACATGTTTTCGCTTGCCTCATCTCCCCGAAGGTCCTGAAGAGCCTGGTGGTGGCATATCTCTCGCCCGACACGGCTGAGAATCAGGAACTGAGACAGTGTCTAGCGTATTTTTTTCCCGTTTATTGCTATTCGTCGAGCGTGAATCAGCAGCGGATGCGTCAGGTGCGACGATCTGGTGTTTTCCTGTTGCTTCCGATGTTAACGCTGGTGTATAGATTGCGTTACAGATATTCGAGCAGCTCGCCGAGGCGACTCGCGATTTGGATGATGACCAGGAGATGGTAGCGCCTGCCCAAATTATAGGCATGTTCGTCGACTGGACCGATCCGCAAAAAGCCATGTGAGTGTGCCTATGCACGCGTGTGAATGGACGCATGACAGTCGGCATAGCGAGGTACAGGGTCAAACGATCAACGACAGCGTGCATCTCGATTTAGCAGAAGACGTTCTCAAGGCGCTCTTCCAGGAGGACATGCACAGTGCGTCTCACGTGTGTGCGTGTGTGTGACGGTGCTGGTGACGATTGCCACATAGAGGAAGACAAGAAGGTGTTGTGTCAGGTCCTTGGGCGGCTGTACCTTCCCGAGACGGTCGACGACGACAAGATCAAGACGCTCAAATTGTTGGTGCATAACGTGTTTACGGTACATGTTTTTGTTTCGTGGTTCATCGACCCCTCCTCTCCCACTCTTCGCTGACGCCCCACGCCCCACCCCCCAGCGCCGACCGGTTCGAGACGTGTCTGCGCGCAATGCACTGAACAAGTTCGATGCGTTGATCAGCAAAAAGTATGCAGACACGTTAGCCGGATTCAGCGAGGAAGAATACCGGCAGCTGGAGCAGCTGCATGCGCTGTTCAAGTTTTTGGACGACATTGTCCCGTTGGATGACGGGGAGGAGGTGGAGATGAGGGTGACGCGGGGGCGGAAGCGGTACGTGTGGTGTATGAGCGAGGATAGATGCGCTAATGGGTGACATTATAGGCGATCGGAAAGTGTGATGACGGAGACGACGGTGAGCAGTGCGGCCGAGGATTCGAGCATTGGGTCGGGCAAGGGGAAGGGGAAGGGGAAGGGGAAACACATCAAGTGGGTGTTTCCAATGTCAATGTCGATATTAATTGTGATGTGCTATTAGACGACGGCGCGTGTCGGGATCGGATGATGATCAGGACGAGGACGAGGGGACACCTGCGCCGACGAAGATCCTCCCGAAGCGCGCTGCGTAAGTGTCGTTCGTGTCTTGTGGGGGCGGAGACTAATTCGGATGGGTAGATCGACCAAGAAGGCTGCACTGGTTCAAGACATCACCGATGACGAGGATAGCGAGGAGGAAGAAGACACGACACCTGCGCCGAGACGCGTGGTGCGTGCGCGGTATGTCCCTCGAGTGTCTTGTGCGCGTGTGAACTGAAGATTGAGACTGGGGATTTTGTAGAGCGCCTGAACCTGAGGGCGTGTCGACAGGAAACACGACGTTCGATTCGATCATGGATGATGAGGAGGAAGAGGAGGAGGAAGAGGTGTTATCGATCGTGGCGAGGGGGACGAGTGAGTGAGGATCTTTGGCGAGGATGGCTATCTTGGCGTTGCTTTTTTGATTTGGTTTTCAGCTAAGTGTATGATGCGTGTGTACTACCCCAGTCAGTCTCTCGGATCGATCTCGGAACTACTCGTCTCGTCGTCGTTGTGCCACCAGATTCTCTTTCTCGTCGTTGGGCAGCCTTTGCAACTAAATTTTGGGTCGAATCGCCCACTGGAACCAACCTCTCAGGGCATTGTCCTGTTCACCCTTGGGCCTCCAGTGCGGCTGCGCGTCACCCCTCGGGGACTTCTCCCCCGCAGCTTACTATCCTATCAACAGGTGTGGGTGATTATAGTATGTTCCAAGTCGATACAGACCCATTCATAGCACAACGAACAGAAGAAGAGGAAGGGTATCCGTGTCCTCTGCGCCCTATCTCGACACGGATTGCCCAGAGGTTTTGAACGACCACATGTGTAAATGGCAAGGTCGGTGAACGACCACTCAAAAACCTACATGGATAAATGGAAGCCAAGTGACGAACGACGCATCGCCGCTCTCTCGAAGTCGCTCGATCGCCCTGTGCAGAGCCATCGCTGCCTCCCGATAATCCGGCCGCACCCCATGTCGGAACAGCTGCTCATAGACGTCCCTCGCTACGCGAGGCGCAAGCTTATCGCTGATCGACCACATTGTTCCGATCACGCCCCCATAGCCCGCAAACAACATCCCTGCCGCAACATGGATGGCCTCGTCCGAGAGATGTTCGTTCCCCATCGCCGTCTGACATGCCGAGAGAAACGCGAGCCCGCCATGGGGACGCGACAACGCGACCATGTCGCGCAACCTCAAGCGGCGTCGATGGGCGAGACACAGTCCGCTGTCGGTCGGATTTGCGTCGTCTTGGATTCCGTGGCAAGCAAAATGGACCCAGTCTGCATGCTTCATCATGTCGAGTACTTCTTCGACCGTTCCGACAGACGATTCCAGGAGGGTTGTTCGCGACGAAGGTGAATGCTTCATCACGGCCTTGATGTGTGCCAACTCTTTCTCCACGCCTGGAAGTGGGGATAGCCCGTCTGTGGGTGGCTGACGAACAGCAAGGAGGCGGATATTGTCGCTCGTAGGAACCGCAACAAGGTTCGACGATCGTGAAAGAATGCTCAGAGTAGGGACGTATGACGAGACGACGAAATCGAACACCTTATGTCCAGGCTGCGAATGCTGGGCGTCGTAGGAACCGGCGGCATGGATGGGAAGAAACGCAAACGGCCCCGTCGGACACCAGAAAATGCGTGATAGGTCACCCGGCGTCTGTTTAGAGACGAATCAGACATTGATTTCAAGCGAAGCGACATCGCGTACCGTGACCGCTAGGGCATCCAAAACTGGTTTGACGACGCTGTTCCACAGAGTCGACAACAGAAACTCCCAGCTGACACCACTTCGCGTTGCGACTTTTCCCTCCCGTTCGTCCGAAGAACGAGCATGACCAAGCAAACTTGTCAGTATCATCTGGAGGCCAGCGGAGCGATCAAAAGTAAAATGTGGGAGCGGGACATGAACGACATGATCGACGTCCGCAAGAACAACCAACGCGTCGCAGCGACGTTCGGCAGCATTAAGTATGACCACCGGTCCGGCGTGGGCTGAAGCACGGAGCTGAGAGAACTCTCTTTGGAGGAGGAATCGCTCGAAACCAGGAAAGCGTCGAATCTCCTGAAGTAGTCTACCGCGCTCGTTTGCGAGCGCACGGTGCCTGTCACCCTCTTCTTCCAAGGACGCTGTCCCATATCGCGCCTCACTGTCAGCATGTTCTTCCAAGAGTGTGGTCAGAGATTTTTCACGTGCAGAACTGGCAAGCTCTAATGCAGTGGATAGTTCCTGAAGCTGGCGGGCATAGTCTGGGTGAACAGCAGACAGCTCTTCATAAGAGCTGCGAAGCTGAAACAGTTCCCCCCAAACGATCGAGCGACCTTGCTCGAGCCATTCCACGGCAGTTTCCGGGTGTCCCGAATCCAGGGCGGCGGCGGCCGCCTCCCGTACCACATCAGCACCCTGTGTGAGTTCAGCATAGCGCTGCGTGAGTGGAAGGCCGATCCATGCAAGTTGGTGAAGGAGATTGACGGCGACAGAATATCCATGGAGGAGAGAGTGATGGTTTATACGCCGAGCGCATGATATCCATTCCTTTGATGCACTGAATCGAAGACTGACTGCACCAATTTCAGTGGAAGCGGCATGTGAATATAGAGCGATCGCTCGCTCGAGGTCACTCTGCTCTCCCAGGCGTTCGAAACGAGTGACGTGGGACCCGGCGAGGTTGTAGAGATAGACGAGTTTCTGAGGGTGGTCATGGGGGGCGAGATCAACAACACCCCTACCCCACAAAATTGAATCCCCGAGGTCACTCAGTTCCCCGAGGAGCCAGAAGCGAGTCTTGAGAGAGCTGGAAAGGTTATTGAGAAGGCCAAGCCTCTGGGGGTGATCATTGGGGGTGAGCTCCACAGCGTCCCTGAAGATCGAGATTGCATTCCCAAGATCGGTCGGCTCCCCGAGGTGCTGGAAACGAGTGATGAAGCAGGTGGCGAGGGTGTTAAGACGGAGGGGCTTGCAAGGGTCACCATGAGGGGTGAGTTCAACAGAATTCCTGGACATTGAAATGGCGGTCTCTAGGTTACTCTGCTCTCCAAGTCGTTTAAAACAAGCGAGCAAGCATTTGGCGAGGTTTCTAAACCGGCTAGCATTGCCAGGGTGACCATGAGGGGTGAGGTCAACAGCACCCTTGAGTATGGAAACCGCACTCTTGAGGTCGTTCAGCTCCCCTAAACGCCCGAAACGAACATCGAAGAAGCAACCAAGGGTGCCAAGAAGACCAGGCTTGTTTGGGTGACCTTGAGGAGTGAGGTCAACAGCATGCTTAAGCAGCGAAATTGCGCCATCAAGATCGCTCAGCTCTCCAAGGCGCTGGAAACGAATGATGAGGGATTTGCTGAGAGCGTGGAGATACCAAGGCTTGTTAGGATGATCATGAGGAGTGAGGTCAGCAACATCATTGAGTGCCGAAATTGCATCCTGAAGGTCGCTCAACTCCCCGAGGCGCTCGAAATGTATAAGGAAGGCATTGCCAAGGTTGGCAAGGAGGACAAGCTTGTCAGGGTGACCATGATGGATGAGGTCAATAGCGTCCCTGAATATAGAAATTGCACCCTCTAGGTCACTCAACTCCCCGAGACGAATGAAGCGAGAGAAGAAAGAGCTGCCAAGGTTATTAAGATAACCAGTCTTGTGAGAGTGACTATCAGGGGTGAGATCAACAGCATTCCCGAACGCCGAAATTGCATCGTCGAGGTCGCTCAGCTCTCCGAGACGCCTAAAACGAGCGGAAAAGGAGTTCCCGAGGTTGTTCAGACGAAGGGGCTTGTCACCGTCACTATTGGGAGTGATATCCACGACATCCCTCAACATCGAAATTCCATTCTCGAGATCAGTCAGCTCTCCAAGGCGCTCAAAACGAACGATCATGGCATCGCCAAGATTGTTGAGGTAGCCAGGTATGGCAGGATGACCGTGAGGGGCGAGATCGAGAGCAGCCCTGAACATTGACATTGCGTCTTCAAGATCGTTTAACTCCCCTAAACGGTGGAAACGAGCTTTGAGAGAGTCCCCGAGGTTATGCAGATGACCGGGTTTGGCACAATGACCATAAGGAACCAGGTCAACAGCATCCCTGAGTGCAGAAATTGCGGTCTCGAGGTCGCTCAGCTCACCGAGACGCTCGAAACGGTGCGTGAGGCAATTACCAAGGTTGTGGAGATGGAGATGCCTCTCAGGATGACCATCAGGAATGAGGTTCACTGTCTTCTTGAAGATCGAAATCGCGGCCTCGAGATCACTGGGCTCCCAGAGGTGTTTGAATCGATACCATAGAGCCACACCGAGATTCGCTAAGCATATGCAGTACCGGTCACCTTGAATCAGAGTAGACGTGACCAATGGCTCCAAAAATGCAATCACCCGATGTAGGTCGGCTAGATCATGGAACCGTTCGAAGCGACGCAACAGCTGGATACTCCCCTTCACTGGATCCTCGTCAGCCAGCACTGACATCGAGTCCCGCTCTGTTGGTGATTTGCAGTCCGTTTGCACACGGCCCACTCCACGTCCGGAGAGCAACTGGAGTAAGAAGGTTGCAGCTCGGTGTTCGTGACTGTACGTAGTGTTGAGTGACATTGCCTCGTGCAGTAATTCAATAGTGTGTGCTTCCTCGACTTCGTCCCTCAGCCTCGTGGATCGCACAAAATACACCGCGGCCAGTTGAAGTAGGGTAGAAGGCCTATCTGGGTGGCCCACGGGACGAGCAGCAAGCGCACCGCGATACAAGGCCAGGGGGACATCAAGGGAGGCAACCCTATTGTCGACCCGATAGAGAATGAATTTCGCTGTCGCTAGGTTTGATTGAGCAGCTGAACGACAGGGATGATCCGGCGGACAAATAGACAGTGCCACTTCAAATTGTTCGATAGAACGCTCTATATCCCACTTTCTCCCGTACTTTCGGTAACGTGACAGAGCCTCGTGTCCTTGGTTTGTAGCATCTTCTAGCAAGCTGGGGTTTCTTGTGGATGGCTATGGACATAAACTGATCAACGAGGATTGTGTCGATACAAGTCGCCAACCTACGAGATGAGGGCCAAGAACGCTCTTGCACTTCCATCGTTTGACGGTCACAAAGACCGACGAACACGGGGATACTACTTCCCCATCCTTTGGGAACAGAACAAACGCTATCAAGCTGTGGGTACCCAAACAGCCATGCAGGGCTTCGTTTCACTCACGAACGTCTTTTTCACTGCGGTCCAATAGTTGTTCCACGGCAATTGTCAACTTTCGTAGCTGTTCACCAGAACCCAATATAGGCTGGAACTCGAAAGATGCATAGACCTCGAGACAAACAGTGACCGAAAGATCTGGCGGTCTGCCAACAGGGTTAGGACTAGCCCCAATCGGAGAAGGGAAGACTCACATTGGAATCGGCTCATTCCACCCGACAACATCGTCCACTGACGGACGCTTATTCTCTGTTCGCCACTCAAGACCACTATGACGCACCACGGCGTAAAAGCCGGCGGGGATTCGTCTCAGGCCGAGAGCGACATCTGTCGCTCCGATGCCTAATAGTGTCGTCAGTAACCTCTACAGAATGTGTGGAGAAGCTCGTACCCATTATGACCGTTTCCTCGTCATCTTCCGTGAGAGCTGGAGAGCCTGAGGGAAAAAGTCTTCGCTGTCTTTCTTCGGAATCCAATCTGCTGGTCATTGGTGGTCAGACCAAGGAAGCTAAAGCGCTTGAAGTGCACAACGAGGGACACTCCTGATGGGTTTTTAAACAATCACTTCCAGTGGCACAGCAAATCGAACCTTCTCCGCGTGTAGCTGCGGAGTCTGGCTCCAACGAAGCATGGATGGAAAAGGGCTCGGAGTCGATACCAGGCGCCATCAGCTGCACGCAGAGTGACGCCGACCTCGGAATCCCGCACCAGCAGATCATCGACGACCTGTGCGAGTCGTGGTTAAATATAAAAGGCTAGCTGCCTTGCCTCCTACTAGCATCCTGAGTTGAGTTGCACCGTCAGCGTAACCGCGTGCAAATGATGTCGGCTCTCACTCGACTCGGTTGGTCCCACACACCTCGCCTCGTCCTCCCGGTTCGTCACCGTGCCTCAACGTTGTCCACAAGTTTGCACAGAGCTTGGTGTGTCTCTGGGCGGGGCACTCGAGCTGAGCACGGAAAGCACGGAGCCGCCATGGCGGTGGTGGGACGTCACAGACCACTGACGGTCAACGTAGCAACACAGGCGAGCTCATCCTCGATCATCATTGGACAACGACAAGTGATAGAGGGGTGGGTAAGAAGAAAGAGGACCCCTGGCTTCTATCTCGACACGGATTTCCAGACGTTCTGAACGACCATATGTATACAGCAAGGTCGACGAACATTCAAAGCCCTCCATCGCATCGCTCAAATGACTCCCTCGAAGACGCAATATTAGCCCTGTGCAGTGCTACCGCAGCCTCCCAGTAATCCGGCCGTGCCTCGTTTCGAAACGGCTACTCGTACACGTCCCTTTATCGCTGATGATCCGAGTCGTTCCAATCACTCACTGCAAACAACATACCCGCCAGCAGTACGAATGGCCTCGTCCGAGAGATCTTCATCACTCACTCCCGTCTGACATGCATGCACGCTCAGAGGAGTGCAAGCCCACCAGTCACTGCCAGGGACGCCCCACGCGATATCAATTCAACTTCAAGCGACGTTGATCATTGGTCGGCGGCGAAAAGACACAGACACAGTCCATTAGTCGGTCGGATTTGCGTCGTCTCGAATGCCGTGGTGAGCGAAGTAGAACCTAGGCTGCCTTACTCGACTGTTCCAGCAGACGACTCTGAGATGAAGGCAAGTTCCCTATTACTGCCTTGATGTGTCACGTATCGGCAAATCAACCATTGGCTTTACCTGGTAATAGAGACACTACAGAAAAGGTCAGTTTGCTGATGTGGAGATGGCCCATCTGATGAACCGCAAAGAGGTAGGGATCAATATTTACAGCACTATACGAAAGGATGCTAAGAGTAGGGGCGTATGACGAGACGATGAAATCGAATGCCTTATGCTCAGATTGCAAGCACCGGGCGCCATGCTGCATGGTTGGGAAGAAACACAAATACGGCTTGGTCGGACACCAAAGTAATTCCAGGCCATTCAATCCACGACATTATATATATCTCAATGCAAGTAAATCACATCATGAACGTTACACGGTGCAACATCATGCGTATATATATAGTATATAGTCAGTCCTGCATCCAACCTCACGATTAAACCAAAACAAGGAACGACGGGGGGTAGTTGTACTTGTGTGCGTCAGCGACGTGGTGAGATAGAGGCTTGTCACAACACTCTGCAGATACCAGCAACGAATTAGGAGGGGAGGGGAAAGGCAGGACGAGTCCGCAAAGGCCGGGTAAAAGAGAGGACAGGGTCACGTTCACCACACGGTGATGAGGAACCCTGACATGAACGCCACAAGGAAGCTCAGAGACGTCGAGGCGAAAATGCTCGGCGAGGCACTGTTGCCGAGACCAGACGATGAACCTGACGGAACGGGAATGCCAGCGGACCCAGTGATGGTAAATGGATTCGACCCCGAGGTGCCGCCTGCAGACACACGTCAGCGTATACCCGGGTCCAGCAAGGTAAAATGAGCCTACCAGAGGTGCTTAGTCCGCTGGCCAGTTGGCCAAACCCAACGGACGCTGGATTCGCTTGGAAGACAGTGTACACATTCTTGAGGAAGGTGTCACCGATGATGAACGAGGGGGCCCCTTGACCACCTCCAATACTGTTTCCAACGTCGAAAACGCCACCGCCGCACATCTGATTTTTGCCACTTCCGCTGATGACGCCCAGATTCATGTCGTCAGGGTCGATGGTCCATGTGGTACCGCCAAAGTTGAGGGCAACGGAAACCGAGGTGCTACATGCTATGCATCGAGAGATCAAATGAATCCCAATGGCGCACAGCAAGCAAATGCAAACACATACGGAATGCGTACATGCCCTGGTAAACACCGGTCAAGGCAACGGAGCCAGGTACATTCGACCAGATTTCCTTGGTGATATCGGATGGTGCGCCGATGAGAGTGGTACCGGTATCAATGGCAGCAAGACCCTCGCTGCTCGACACGGAAATGGCATTGCCCTGCACTGTGATGGCTGCAGGAAAGCAAGAAGATGAGAGAGCGAATAGATGCACCGGAGGTGCTCACTTTTGACCTGCTGTAGCCAATAGGAAGGGGTGCTACCATCGGGCATGTTGATGAATTCGATGCTTCCCGAGTACAAGCTGGTATTGGTGCCTCCCAGCGTAAATGTTCCGCCAGGTGCTTGATTCATTGCTGCCTGGTCGATGTAGCGTGCGAGGTAAAAGCTGAACACAGGAGAGGACAGCATGTTTTGGTTGATCAGGGTCTGCCAAAATGGGGTGGTGTTGAGGACAGAAAGCGGCTTGAAACCAAGCCCCATGATGCCTGACAGCTGGTCATCAAGGAGGTCCTGCGAGGTGGCCGCGACGGACACTGGAGACGATGGTGAACAGCAGGTGGCATAATGAACGCAAGGGACGTACGCATCTCCTGGGTCATGGAGAAGCCCGAGAAGGTGACGGTGTCCTGAGAGACATAACCAGCAACGTCGCCGGACCCGTACGATATTGAGAGGACGGAGGTGTCGTTTTTGAATGACGAGGATTTTGAAGGGTCAAAAAGCGGTATGCCGGAGCAGGCGGCACATTGGGTGGTGGCGACCCACAGGTCGGAAGAGCCTACACAGAAATGAGTGGCTATCGGCGGAGGGGGGGAGGCATGACTTGCCGGTATCGAGGACGAGATTGAATGCCTGAGCACTGTGGCGAGAGGTTGACGACAATGGGGGAGAAGGCAGTAAAAGAAGGAGAACGTACGGTGATCCGATGGTAACGACGGCGGAATAGCTAGAATCGTTTGCCTGGAAGATGATGTGAGCGACGCAGGGAGGATGCAGAAGAGAGAGACCTCGTCGGTGATTCCGGTAGAGGTGGTCGTGGATCGTTTCTTGCTTACGGGGTGGTATCCGTACTTGTACCGGATGGCGTCCATGATGTGGGGTAGCTTTGCGATGCGTTCCTCTGGGGAGATTGAGCGGCGGAGGATTGGGACATGAACTGGGCGGGTATTCGGTGCTGCCAGAGCGAGGGCCCCAAGGGGGGCGAGGAGGAGGGCAAACATGATTAGGCGGGAAGGAGAGAACGTTGAAATAGACTCGGCGAGGGCTGCGCAGCGTGTCAATACACCGGCTGTCTGGGGTCTTGGCAGCAGCGATCTTGGTCCGCGGTGTCGGGGTCTTTGCTCCCTCGATGAAACGAGCCCACACGCCCCCGCCAAAGGCCGTCGTCGTCGTCGAGGATGACGACGCCGGGTGGACCCGCGCAGAGAGGCGCAGGGCCAAGAAAGCCCGGAAGGTGGACGCAAAACACGACGTACGTGACCGCTGCATATCCGCATGTCACCCACACACCCACCCATCATTTCCAGGCGTCGCCGCCTCGCTTCATGTACGCCAATAGCGAGATCGTGAAGAGAAAGGACGCCGTTTACATCGATGTGAGTTTCCACTGCGACGTGTCATCGTGCCTAATCGACCCCGTCAGGACGTGCGCGATCTCGTCCTCCACATCATCGCGGACGCACCACCGCCCAATTGGGTCAGGATCGAGGTCCGTCCATCTTCTTGACCTCGCCTGTTCTAACTCGCCCTCAGAACGCACGCTCAATACGAAAAGTCGTCGCCCTGCTGATACCAGGCATACTCCCCGACCTTCTCTCCCTCCCACCACCACCCACCGCGGCCACGGCCAACCCGAACATCCCCGTCGCGATACCGCTCCCGAGCGACTCGAACGTGCCCCTTGCCTTCATCTCCTCCACATTTAGCCATACCTGCCCCACCCGCGCTCCAGGCGACCAGACGAGAATGTATTCTGTCCTCGGCACCTTCTTCCAAGGCCCCGTCAGCGGCGAGGAAAAAAAGAGACGCATCGAAGCCCGCATCGCCTGTATGCGCTCCTTTTCTCCTTGGGATGCCCCCTGACACCCTCCCTTGTAGCAGAACGCGCGTTCGACAAGGACCCGTCGCTGTACTTGCTCTCGCTCCAACAAATGATAGAAAACGACTACCCGATACCGTCCTACATGGCAGACGTGTTTGAAAAACCAAAAGGTTGGGTAGAGATTCCTCAGCCTGTCACTGAATCCATCCTGCTCCTCCCGCACGACCAACATCGCTCACGTGTCTACGCCATCGACTGCGAAATGGTGCGTTCTCATTTCCCTTCTCGGATCCTACTCATCTCAACACAGTGCTTGACAGAAGACGGCAAGGAGCTCACCCGCGTTTGCGTCATCGACTATGAATCTGCCATTGTCGTGTATGACACCCTCGTCAAACCACCCAAACCCGTTATCGACTACCTCACAAAGTATCCTCTTTCCTCCTCTCTTCCGACACACGCTGACAGCTCGCAGATGGTCAGGCATCACCGAAGTGTCCCTCGCCACGGCCACAACGACCCTCGCCCAAGTCCAGTCCCATCTCCTTACCATCCTCGCGCCTCCCGGCAGACCCACCTCGATCCTCGTCGGCCACTCGCTCGAATCCGACCTCAAGGCCCTTCGAATCTGCCATCCGCTCTGCATCGACACCGCGCTAATGTACCACCACCCCCGCGGTCGGCCGCTCAAGCCCGGTCTCGCATGGCTCACCAAAAAGTGGTGCCACCGCGAGATCCAGACGCGCGGCGAGGCTGGTCACGACCCCGAAGAGGACGCGCGCGCGTGCGTCGACCTCCTCCGGCTCAAGGTGCAAAACGGAGCTGGCTTTGGCGAGTTCAAGACAGACCAGGAGAGCATATTCGAGCGCATGGCGAGGGCGAGCGGCAGGGGTGGCCAAGGGTCTGTGCGTGCGGCTGTCGTGGACCATGGCAATCCGAGTGTGATGCACGGTGCCAGGGCGACAACCGCCATCGGGTGTGCAAGCGATCAGGAGGTACTCGAAGGGCTGATCCAGGCGATCCCCGCACACGAGTTTTTGTTTGGACGATTTACTGGCGTTGCCGATGCTATGGGCTGTGCGTGCACGTCCGTTGTCCTGTTAGGGCGGGAGATTGATCTTTTTTGCAGGGTTGACGCCGAAGGCAACGGGGGATACGCCAGCTATCGTACACTCGCTGACCGAACCGTCTCCCGAAGCGCTCGCAACTGCCCAAGCGACGCTGAACGCACAGCTCACGGAGCTCTACGCGTCGCTTCCCGCGCGCACAGCAATAGTAATCTTTACGGGTCACTCGGATCCGCGTCAGATGGCATTGCTCAATGCGCGCAAGGTCACTTTCGAGACGGCGATCAAGGGCGGAAAGCGCGCAGAGGAGATGGACCGGTCTGAATGGTGGACTGCGAGCGACGGAAGGGCGTTGGAGGAGGCGGTCGAAAAGGCCAAGCGAGGGCTGTTATTCTTGGGGATCAAGTAGCGTTGTATGGTTTCATCTAACCGAAGTTGAAATGTCCGATCCAAGCCAGAGGTCGTCTCGAAAAGCATCGCGGCCGTTGCAATCTCTTTATCTCCACCCGGCTCCATCTCCATCTCGAACCCAATCTGCGGCTCAGATCTTTAGCGCTCAATCCCAGTCCAAACCCAACACATCCTCACGGCCGCCCCTCACCGCCTCTTCGACAGCCTCTGTAAACGCCCTCAGTGCCTTCGTGTCCTCATCCAACACCCCCTCCGGACCCGAGAGGGCGTCGGAGGGGTTCCTGAGACGACGGCCGTCGACCCCAAGTGCGCGCTGTAGCGCCTCGTCGCGCTCCGCACCGCGCAGTGCGTCAATTGAGGTAAGGAGCGTCTGCAGGCGGGAGTTGGCGAGGAGGGCGCGGATCGTCGGGGACGTCGCTGCATGCATGTCGCGTGGGTGTAGCCCAAGGGGGGGGAAAGCCACCTACCGATGGCTTCGTACTGGTGCGTCTGCAGCGGCTTGGGATCGTCCCGCGTGAGCGGGTCAGGGTAGGCAGAGACGTCGGGGACGTAGGGCCACTTGAGGGACGTGAGTGGGCGGAGGGGGGTTGGGTCTTGGAGGGGCTCGGGCTCGGGAGTGGGGGGGCGTGTCGAGTCTGGCGCGGCTAGAGGTGGGGCGGAGGGTGGAACGCTGACGCCCGTACTCGTACCCGTGCTCGTGGACTGCGACGAACACGTCTCTGCCGTGGGATCAGAATCAGGGCGAGCCCAACGCGGGGGGGACGAACCTTTGTGGGTCTTGTAGCACGCGACGGAGCAGCTTTCAAAGGTCGAGTCAGCAAACGGACGAGGGTGGTGTTGCGCAGGGCTCACTAGGCGATTCTACACGACGCGCAGGTGTACTTGGACGTTTGGTGGTGGCATACGGTGCAGGGCGGGCGAGGACGAGGACGAGGTGGCATGAAGAGGCACAAGTGGCAGTGCTATAGCTCTGGTGTGCGCTCCAACATGACGCATCACATCTCCTTGCCCTCCAATTCGAATCGTCCCCTGGCACTTGACGTCCAAGAGCGGTTTGTTCACCCGGGGGTGCACAATCTCAAACGATCTGTCCTTGTGTCCCTTCTGATACCATCAGGTAGGTCGCGGCATGTCACCCTGATGGGAGTTCCTATCTTGAGCACAGGCGGCGATTGGATTCGGCGTGACGGCTCGCCGACGGTTCAGAGGTAGGAAAGCAGACAGAGACGGTTTCAAGATCCATCTCTGCGTCGAGGCATCACAAATAGATAGTGTGTGGAGTCGGAACGCAACGTGCTCCGGGAAGAGGCGGTCGAGGTGAGGTGCGGTGCACAAAGTCGATGATCCGCTTCAGCACGACGACGACTCGGATGATGTGACTGGAATCAAATGGCTGGTGAGTCCTAAACCACGCTGCATACCTGGCCAAATGATGCCACGCGAGTTTTCGCCGTGGCTGCGGCAATCAAGTCATGGCTTTCGAGGCGATCACTGGATCTACGCTCGCTGAATTGCAGGTTCTCGACGGCGGAAATGTTTGGTCTATCGACGTTCGCTTACACTGGTCCTGCCATTCGGGACTATGGCAGATGATAGCCATTTCTCTCCAAGGTGGTGATTATCTCGCTACTGGATAGTTCGGAAGATTACTGTCCGTGACCTTGGCAGGATCCTCCCTATTCGTATGATCCCTTCCATATTAGTGTTTGCTCCATAATTCTGGCACGTTCACTCACTTGATGGTTGGATATGTATTAGGTTTCCACCCGAGAGGAAGCTTCCAAGTCATGCAGGCCATGATATCCACAACAAACCGTCTGGCTCTTGTCCAGTGTGTATTCACCGCTTTGTCACTCGCGGGGTAGCGCTAACGCCGTCGTCTTCTAGGAAGATCGTAGAGAGTTCAACCAACCTTTGTCCGACTCATGATGAAACCTGGGTTTGTGAAAGGACGTGCGCCAAGTAATGGAGGTAAAGTGCGTCCTTTTCTCTCACGCGAGTTAATACCAGAGTCCGAGCTAGCGAAGGCATTGATATCCTACAGAAGACCATCTATAATCTTGCTTCCACTATCCACTGTGACCATCGTTTCACTCCGTGGTGCTCACTCTCTGTCTTGACACGGTGATCTTGTGGGGAAGATGGTCCACTCTAACCCGCGGTCCCTCCGTGACGTTTATAAACCCTTCCTTCGATGCACGGTGGGAGCGTAGGCCTACCATGCTGTTGGAGCGTGGACTTGTTTGGTTGAGCACATTCGCTCTCCTCCCGTGTCGTTGGATGTAAATCTATATACTAGAACATATCTCCCAAGAAACGTGTACAAATCCATACCACCTCTCTTCGGTTTCTCCATGATCATCATTGGCGCGGTGTCCTGCACAAGGGCGCATACATACGAATCAAATCAAAGGTTGCATCAATCGTGCAGCAGGCTTTCTGCTCTTGGAGACCCAGCTGTGATCCGGCACCTGGACGGCTTTGCATGGCTAATTGGCTATGCAGGTTTCGAAAAACCAGTGCCACCCGTGCTCGAGACAGAGGCGACGGACGTCTCAAACAATACAAAAAAAAAGAAACTTGCATAATTGCTCCACAGGTAAAGTCAATGTTTGGGGTGACTCCAACACCGTCAACAATGTCCTTTGAAATCTTGAGCACAGCAAACGACATGACAACCGAGATAAAGAGTGACTTTTCCACTAGGTGATATTCTGAGGGGTGGTGGGGGTGATGGTTGCAGTTGGTGCAACGCTATCAAAGAATTTCTTTACCTAGGCAGATACTGGTATGATCCGGAAATGGTTGAAAGGTTCCGAACCCGATCACATCATGAAAATAGACGACGCGCACCTTCCTCCTACCGAATCCAGAGCAGACGCTCTGCGGATCAGGCCGTGGCGTCTCACCAAGAAATCATTCGGGGAAAAATACATCAGGATCCGGATACGTGGATTCGTCGTGGAGAACTGCCCTACATGTGTGTGTTTAACGGATAGTCGATATCATAATCATCAGAGGATAAATGCGGAGCGGTTTGTACATGACAACGATGCTACTCACCATGTATTTCTAATGATGTGTGATCTTTTCGGAACAAGGTAGCCTTTGCAATGAATGTCTTCCCTGGCAACATGTGATACCGCTGTATTTCAACCAGTAGGCATGCCTTCAGAAGTTGCAGGACACAAAAGGCAATACCTAGCGGTGCGATTGCGTGCCATCGAAACAGTTCTTTCCAGACTGCATTGACACGAGGAAGGGAACCGCGGTCTTCAAAAGAGGGCAATCTTTCATTGCCTATTACTGCATCAAGCTCCGTCTTCGCGTTGGCTTGAACGTCTGGGAACAAGACCATTGCGAGAAAAAGGCGTGTATGGCAGAGACAGTCTATAGACAAAACTAATGAGGGTATACTTGATTCCACAGATGAGATTGTATACCGGATCCGATCCATGTATGTTCAGGAGGTAAGAACTACTGAGAATCAAACATACATGAGCTGAAGTTCACATTATGAAATCTTCGTGCTCTGAGCTGACACATCCTTCCAAGAGCGCAGAAGAAAATGATGGGACTGCTATCCCCGCTGCCTTGAACTCAGCTTAATGGAGGTCATCTTGCCATTTGTTCCATCACACATTGGTGAGGTTTCGAAATTGACGCCATTATTACCTGGCGGTATTTCCTTGCATCCTGCAGGAAGCCCACTCCAAGTAGGCATTCTGGGAGATGTCGTACTATGGATCTTTTGAGCCAACATCCGCAACCAAAGGGCTTCGAGCTCGGCCTTACAGACGGAGATGATGGCTTCCAGAAACTGGCCATGGCCTTCTCTGCTAATTAGACAAATGGGTTTTTCCCTTCCGGGAAAGTATACCCATATGTCACCTTGAGAATGATGGTACCAGCGGCCCTGGTGATGGTGAGTGACAAGGACGAGCGCACATAGTTTCCCGATACACTTACAAACGTATGTGACTGATCAAATCCTCAGGCTTTCACAATACATTGCGCAAGAAATGGCATGTTTACTCCTCCTGGACCGAGTTAAATGACCTAGCGAGATTCCTGCCACTAAGTGAAAGAGAAATCGGATGCCACGGTGAAGTGAGGCTTATTGGAACATTTGACGCCCTGTTTTTCGAGGATCGCAGAGACGGCCTTGGATGAGCTGAGAATGGCGTATCGCGTTCCCAGCAGGCTCATGGATGAGATATCTCCTGTAATAATATGGTAGAGTTCGTGAGATTGACCCTCGAGACAATGGAAAGTGCGCACTATATCTTTTACCCAAGTCCTCGAACGAAACAAGCGTGTAGTAATGTGAGGTCCTGCTCTGATGAGGCAGACGTTGACGAGAGATATTCACACCGGCTCGACCGCTAGGGCTCAAAATTTAGTTAACGGACAGAAAAGTTGTGTTTACTTACTGACAGTGGTGAATGCAGTGGCCACAAGGAATCCCCGAAGAAGTTGCAAGCCGACGTACTGCGTCGGTGTCGAGACTCGACAGCACTTCGCAGTGTGAGCATGCTAGGCCCCTTCGAGTTCGGCTAGCTCTCGCTCACGTTGTAACGCCTGCGCAAGCGCTAGCGGTTTGAACGAGTGAAGCTAATGACGGTAGTACACTAGGCGGTTACGGGGTCCTCTGAATCCTTTTTTGGCATCGGCCGTCGCACTTGTCATTTCAACTAGTAAGGCCTGACCTGGCCCCCACCGGAGAGCTAACCCTTGTAGCCTTCGTATGATACTTCTGTTTCCATGGATTCAGATGATCCGACAACCGCTACTGGACGGTCGATCGACATCGAACTCGGAGGACAAGAAGTCATTACCATAGACTTGGACAACCTCGACCCCAACCCGGACGACGTGCTTGACCTACTCAAGGAAGGACAGTGTAGAGTGCCGGTATGGGCGAAGCTAGCAGGAGAGTACTGGCGGAGAGGGTACCTTTCCGCTGCAGAACGAATTGCACATTCTGCGATCGAGTGTACGTGGTCGGCTTCATTGTACGCTCGTAGTATGATTTATTCGCGCGCATTTCTTTGTAGCTTTGACAGCAAACGGAA
Organism: Tylopilus cervinicoccineus; assembly: GCA_038094635.1. Taxonomy (NCBI): domain Eukaryota; kingdom Fungi; phylum Basidiomycota; class Agaricomycetes; order Boletales; family Boletaceae; genus Tylopilus; species Tylopilus cervinicoccineus. Next base: position 127,345 of record JBBPUK010000030.1, on the reverse strand, counting down.
TTACGGCTCAGTCACCCCCAATATACGCGCTACTTGCCAATATTCAGATTGCTCACTCCCAGAAAGCACCAAAGCTGGTTCTTCCAGATGCTCGTAAGTTCGCCACCAACTCGGATTGAGCTTGCTCATGACTTCTTTCCAGGTGAGGACAAACTTATTGGCGTACGCTCAAAAGAGGAGTATTACCGGGATGCTGCTCAGTACCTCAATGCCGGAGAGAGAGCCGCAGCGGAAGGTGGAGAAGGTGTCGGCGGAACTCTGGCCTTCTTGACGCGAGGTAAGTGCACGAGTTGTATCAGGATGACCGAAATCAGCACGGTTTAGGCATCCAACAATTGGCGACACGATCCATGGATGACGCGATGCGCTCGTTCGAAGGTGTCCTCGCGGAAAAACCGACGAACATCGTAGCACTCCTCGGCAAAGTCCACTCCTTTCCTTGGTCGACGTTCCTTGAGCTGACAGATCTGGGAATCATAGGCCCGTATTCTTTACGCAAGGCGAAGTTACCCTCAAGCTCTCAAACTATTCCAGCAGGTCCTCCAATTAAATCCATCGTGTGTCCCGGATCCCCGGATAGGCATCGGCCTCTGTCTCTGGGCAATGGATCACAAGGCAAAGGCGAAAGCTGCGTGGCAAAGAAGTCTAGAAGTGGTACGTCACTCCATATTACGACTTTTATCTGCCCAGTCCTCAGTCTGATGGCCAGAATCCGTCTGAATGGGCCGCCCAACTTTTATTGGGCTTGGAGTCCATCAACGTGAGTAAGGCGGGGAACCAAACCGAACAAGAACGTGCCCAGGCATATTTGATCGGTACCAAATACATTGAGAAGGCCTTCAATGCGAACCAAAAGAGCGCCGCCGCGGCGAACGCGCTATGCGAGTTGTTCCTTCGTAAGAACAATCTCAAACGGGTGAGTTCCTGCCTTGGAACAGCTCGTTTTTCCTCACTCTCAGCTAGGCATTAAAACTTGCGGAGCGAACGGTGCAGTTCGCTGACACGCTGACACTTCTAACGGAAGGCAACTTAAGGGCTGCCCGGACCCTGCATGCTGAAGGTGCGATAAAGGAAGCGACAAAATACTATACGACAGCGACAGAGGGCCAACCAAAACATGTGCTTGGTGCTATTGGCATGGCACAGATGCAGATGCTCAACGGTAAGCTCCAAATTCTTTGAACCAGTTAGACCAAACAACTTCTGGTTAATTAGATGAAGTGGCTGCTGCGATCCACACGCTTGACACGTTGATACAACCTCCAAATCCACAACGGTCGGTGGAAGCCACGGTCATACTTGCATCACTTCGTGCACATCCCCGACCAGGCGTATCGAGCGCGGACGTTGCCCAGGAGAAGCTCAAAGCACGTGAGCTCTTCGATCGAGTTACCAAAGCCATCGATGTCGACGATGCACGTGCAAGTGGACATGCAAATGGATCAAGTCCGGTATCGAGCACGCTGAACGACGACATGGAGATGCATGTTGAAATAGCACGTTTATGGCAGGAAGAGAACGTGGAAAGGACGACAAAGGCTTTCCGCGATGCATCGCGCATCAGCGCAGCGAGCAACCAGATTGACCCGCGACTACTGAACAATCTTGGCGCTTTGCAACACATGGAAGGCAATGTAGACGCGGCGCGGACAATATATGAAGATGCGCTGATCAAGGCCGCGACTCTCAGTGCGGAGGACGGGGAGGCTATGTCAACATCAATATTGTACAATCTCGCCAGGGCATATGAAGACTGTGGGGAGCATGCGATGGCTAAAGAGGCATACGACAAACTTCTCTCTCGCCACCCAGAATATGTCGATGGTTCGTCTTTCTATATGATACTTGACAAAGCTCCACTGATGGTCCACATAGCCAAGATCCGACAGGCACAGATGCTTGTGAACATTGGCCAGCCCAATGATGCTCACGAGTTGCTCAAGCAAGCGTTGGCGACCCAAAATACAAGTCTCAACCTCCGCGCATTCTACACGTCTTTCCTCCTTCAACATAATGTCAAGGGAGCCAAAGACTTTGTATTTGCCACCCTCAAAGACCACGAGAGACATGACGTTTACTCACTTTGTGCCGCCGGCTGGATCCTCTATACTCAGAGTCGGGATAGCCGAGATCCCAACCCAAAGATGGTAGAAGAGCGAAAGCGCAACTTCCAACGTGCGGTCGAGGCATACCATAAGGCCCTTCAGTTGGATCCTCTCTGTGCAGTGGCCGCTCAAGGTCTCGCTATTGCGGTCGCAGAAGATGCGCTGGGGACGTTGAGCGGTCAGCTTCCTGTGTCGGCAGCCGACGACACGCATCGACGGTTGAAGAACTCGCGAGAGGCGCTAGATGTGTTTGCCAAGATTCGGGAGACACTCAACGATGGAAGCGTTTACGTGAATATGGGCCACTGCTACTACGCGCGTGACGAGTTTGAGCGTGCGATCGAAAGCGTGCGTCGCATGTCGAAATCATTTCGGTTGTTGAACGCTGACGACTGTTATTGGTAGTACGAGACTGCTTCCGTAAAGTTCTACCACAGTCAGAACGTACCGGTGCTCATGTGTCTATGCCGGTCTTGGTACGCGAAAGCTACGAAGGAACAAACGTCGGTGGCCATGAATACCGCGTTGAAATATGCACAGACGGTGAGGCATCCCGCACCCCCAATGACCGCGTCGAAAATGATGAGGCTTTACTCTACGCCCTGTTTAGGCACTGCACATGCAACCGAGCGACAAGGCGATCATGTACAACATCGCCATGATTCAACAAAAAGCAGCAGAACTGATGTTTGGGCTGGGACCCGCCAAGCGAACGCTGAAAGACCTCGAGTGGTCGATTGCTCAGGCTAACCATGCCCAACGGTACGTCCTCTCTTACCCCCAACGTCCGCTTATCACCAACTTCACCCATCACCTCTAGTATCTTTGGGTCGTTGGCGGCAGACACGTCTCCGTTCTTGCCGTACAATATCGAGCTCGCTGATCAACGCAGGAAATACGGCGAGGGCATGCTGCGCCGCGCTGACGAGCATCTCGCCGCGCAAAGAGAGTTCGAAGCGGAGGCCCAAGCGCGACTCGAGGCTGCGCGCCAGAAGCGACAGGAGGATAGACAGCGGCAGGAGGCACTCGAGGTGCGTTTTTTTTTTCCTTCTCCCCCTTTACTGTTATCCATCGTACGCGATCTGACTGACCCGGCGTTCCTCGTTTCATCGCGCGTCTAGAGAGCAAAAATGGAAGAGCTGCGCTTACAAGCCGAGAAGCTCGCAGAGGAACGCCGTATCGCACGCGAGCAGGCGCTCGAGTGGACGCGTGAAGTGCAGATGGAGAGTGACGAGGAGCGTGAGCGCAAGTTGAAGCGATCGAGTAAGAAGATCAAGGTCGAGGCCGAGAGCGGGGACGAGGCGGGTGGCATTGCGACGCCGTCCGAGCCCAAGAAGCGCCGCAAGGGCAAGCTGAAGCGATCAGGCGACCAGGGCGCTGGCGGGGAGGACAACGAGCAGCTGTTCAGCGACGAGGAGGCGGACAACAAGCCGGCAAAAAAGGTAGGTGGCATTCTTGGTGCGTTCTGATGGGACGAGTTTGTGGCGCTGACGTGCATTACAGCGCGGAGCGAAGAAGCGAGTTGTACGTGACGAGGAAGATCAAGACACGACAGGAGGGCCGCGGAAGAAACAATTGTGTGTTCTGTCTTTAGCTTGCCTTGCTGATGGCACTGATTTTCCTCACCACAACAGCAAAAGTAAGGAGTACATCTCCGACACGGATGATGAGGAGATGTCATAGCTAGGGCTGTTCGCAGCTCGGACCTGTCTTGTTGCGCCGTGTGTCCCTCGTTCCACGCCTTGCTGTCTTCGCTGTATTACCGTGAGCTGTTCTAACCGTATGTTTTGTACCGTCACCGTTAATTTATCCACACGTTCTGTCGGCCGGTGCTAACAATTCTTTGTCTGCGTTACTGACCGAGGCTATCGCCAGAGCAGCGGGCGAGGGATAAGATCCGAGCCATCAACGGACCATGGTGGGGATGATAAGAGACCACCGAGAACGTCGAGTGAAACTCCGAGGGTTCGATGCATTTATGTTTGCGACCGGGGTGCCCTCTGAACACTTTCCAAGGACAATCAATGATCAACCGAAGGGGCATTGAGGGTAAGGTTGTGTACCTGCTTCACTGCCGTGCACATTCACCACAGGTTTGCAGGGTTCAAACACCCCCCCAAGTAGCGGT